>LPNX010001116.1:0-48967 GCA_001517045.1 Pseudotsuga menziesii | reverse complement strand
CTCATCGTTTGAGGGATCTTCTTTGAATGGTGAGAGCTTGATCTTCAATTTGCTCCCATCTTTCTTCTTCTCTTCTTATGAGACGAGCTTCTTCTTCTTCCTAGAGTCAACTAAAAGTAATCACTTCCTTTTGGCACACATTCCTCGCATGAATGAATCCCATGATCATGGGAGGCTATTCAAGGTGGCTATCACCACTTCTGCATTCTCTGCTTATTCTTCTACCGCTTCAAGATGTTATGCATTCTGGATCTTCACATTCTTCAACTGTTTTCTCAAATCTATCTTCTGAATTATGTTCTTATCTTCAAATAGCTTGATCAAGGAATCAAACATCTTCGGTGTCTTTAGGGAAGACACTTGTTGTACAAGTTGATCCGTGATTGAATCAACAATGATCTTCTTGGCCTTGATCAAGTTCTTCTTGTGTAAGGCTTTGAGGCTCATCTTCCCTCTAGAACTGGAACCTCTCTACTCATGTAGGTGTCCAATTCATTTTCTTCAGAGAGATCAAATACTTCCATGCTTGGAATTTTTTTTTTTTAACTTCACCAAGCTTATCATCAAGCTGATGTGATAGATCACTTTGAAATGAGAACCTTAAATGCAAATAGCAAAAGATTAGATCTTACCGATTTGAGGTGTCCGTCCTGCTTCCGGAGCTGGCTGATTTAGGGTTTGTCAGAGAAACCCTAATTTTCAAAAATTGGAATATTTCAGATCTGATTGGATAGAAAGATATATCTCTTCAAATGGAGCTGTCCAATGTACTCCTTTTCTGAAAACAGTGGAGGGAAGCTCCCGGAACAAGAAGCCCTAGTTTTCCAATTTCTTCTACATAAATGTTTGTTACTGTTTCTATGATATCTCTGAAATTACTGCTCCTCTGTGTTTAAAATTTTGCACTGAGGTAACCTCGCATGTCCCTGATCCAACACCATATGTTTCATTAGAATTTGTTTCCCCAATTGGGATTTATGATCATTTTCCCAAGGTGACCTGTTACAGGACTGTTTAGAACAGTGAAGTTGTACGTCATGCCACGTGTCACTGGTTCATCTTCAGGTTCTGAAATTGGGTCCAAAAAAAGTAAAATCTGTGATTTTTCTGGAACATCTTTAGGAATTCCATTTGAACCTCTGTAGCCCACGCTACAACAATTATCCTCAGGTGTCCTGTTTAGGGATGAATTTTGGAAGAGGCTAGAACCCTAACTTGGAGGGATCATATCTCCCAAAATGTAGCGAATATGAGGCTGAAGTTTGGACACAGTGTAAATCAGGATTTTGTCTTTGGCCTCTAAAATTTTCAACTCCTGATCCTTCGTCAATTTTAGGATATAGCGAATGTACCAAAACTTAGCAGTTTTAGTATTTAGGGGTTTTCCAGATCGGGGTCAAACTAGGGTTTGACTTTCCCGGAGTTTCACCCAACTAAATTTCTTGATCCAGGTCTCTAAACTTCAATTTTGATGAGGAGAACAATCCTATGCTGGGTTCAATCAAAAATTATTCTTCTGTAGAAAGCCCTAATTTTCCGCACCAAAATTGAAAATGCTTGGAATCGAATCCCGCTTCGACAGAAAGATGCGCGCTTCAATGGAGAGTCAGTCTAGCCTTCTTTTGCTTATCGATCATGGATAGAGACCCCAAAAAATAAGAATCCCTAGATTCTTTAGCTACACAATGTCTTCTTTCAGGGTGGCTCTGATACCATGTTAGATTTTCATATGCTAAGCTAGATCATTAGTATTTCATTTCGATTTCATAACAAAAGCATATAAACAGGATCACTGAAAGATAGACAAGCACAACCATACAAAAAGAGAACACAAAGATTTATCCTGGGAAAACCCTAAAGGGAAAAACCCAGCAAAAGCTTCCTCAATATAGATGCCCCAAAAGATAAAAGATAAAACCAACAAGGAGATCAAAGCCCGATCCTCCTCCTTCTCCAGATACTTCTCTCTCCTCTCCACTAATGCGCTATACAAGAGAGAGAGTGTGTGTCACCAATGAGGAGCACCACACTTCTATTTATATTCATCCGTTCACTTTAACTAACTCATTCGACATGTAGGCTCGAGTTAAATCATGTAGGCTCGAGTTACACATGTAGGCTCAAGTAACCACACCGGGGTGCTAATGACCCACCTTTACAATTGGAGGGGACTACCTCATGACTCTTATTAGTTCTTCCGATTAGAAGCATCGGGGTACAAAGTAATACAAGTGGTTCTCCCGGTAGGACCATCGGGGACCACAGAAGATACATATAGAATATTCTTCGAAGTTACAATATTTCAACATCAATGAGGGTCTCTCGATATACACAAGGTACGCGCGAGAGCTCAAATCCGTAGTAGTGATGTCTAATGCACAACCATTCAAAAGGGTCCTTTCTATATACTGTCAAGTACATGGAAGAATATTTCTATATACCATACAAGTAAGTGAAAGACCTTTCTATATACCAACGAGTATGTGGAAGAACCACACAATCCTTGAGTTGTAGTGCAGGCAAAAAACAACACCTCCTACACTTCAAGATGTTGTAACACGTCTCTAACCTAACTCACAATCTTGCTAAAAATTTTAAATTAAGGATTGTTTAATTCAAATTTTTACGGTTAAGTGGAATAATGGAGTGTATACTTGAAACAAAACCATGCATATAGATGAAACATGTAAGTAATTCCTTTCGATGAATCTCTAATCTACAAGAGAGAAAGAAATTTCTATGTAATGAACCATCTAACAAAAGAAATATTTTATTTTCATTCAGTGAACAAAGATGCCGATTTTTTTTTTTTAAACATTCACTACTTTTGGATTCAAATATGATAAAAAAATCCTTCAAAAGAACAAAACAACTAACCTACTCAAGACAAGAAAATATGAAAGTAAATGGATCATCCAAAGCTTTCATATCTTCTATTTGAGGAACCAATTTAAAATTAGATTTAATGACATAAACGTCTAATGGATAGAATAGTTCAATCACTAAACGATTCGAAACTACAAATTCCACAACAAATCAAACAATTGATAAGCAAACAAGTTGAAGAAAAAATTCTGGAAGTAGAAATCACTATGAGATATCAGTAATAGACCAAGCTATAGGGAAGTAACATATCTACGCTGAAATCATGCTAAATTTCAACAGGGCGATGCATGCTGCAAGTATACACTAGAGCGTCAGAAACAGGATGATGCACTTTACGCAAAGGCAAAGTGCATCCGTTACACACTCTGTCAAAAGGTAAGGAGGATCAAACTTACAATGATGTATTGTATATGAAGGTAAAGTGCGACAAGTTGAAAATCTTTAACCATAACCTCAAATAATATGGAACATAGTACTGAGACTTCCAAAGCCTTGGCCACTCATGGGACACAAAACTCATCTTGCACCATCCCATGTTATGGATCTTGCATTGGTACCTATGATACAAGGATAGAATATGAGCTGGTTCTGGGCAAAATACGAAAATAAGATGCTGAAAAATATTTATAAATAGGCTGAAGGAATCATTCCTTCAATGGTTTAGATACCATCTCCATTTTCCATTCTCTAAGATACCCATGCACATACAAAAACTTGTAATTCATGACATGGAGACGAAATTCAATGTAGGTTAATCCATTAAGAAGGTGAAAGTACAGATGTCACAAAATTGCAAGATATTTACATGTAACTAGACAAAACAATATAAAATTCCCACCAAATTAAAGCTAAAAAAAGGTCAGTGGATGTAAATTTAAAAGTATGGAAATAATTGCTCAAATTGTATGAGAAGTTGGATGCACGGAGAAAGTCTCGTGAGGAGCGCACACATGTATTTAATTTTTCTCATAGCATTATTTCATATTTATTAATATATTTTGATATTTTATTTGTGAATAATTAAATTAAATTAGTTTATGTTTAGGGTCAAGATGTCAAAGGAGAGGATAGAAAAGAGAAGTGCCACCCATTGTAGTAGCCAAAAAGGGTTACAGGACTTGGTTTGCACATTTGTTGGTATACTAAATGTGTGAAATTATTATTATTTTACTTCCAAGGAAAAATTAAATCATTGCATATTGATTTGTCCATGTGCCATGTTTTGATAGCAGGAGAAATATGGCCGTCATCCAACACATTTTGAGAAAGAAATGTTACAAAACAAAAAATGGACATATTTTTTTTTTATCTGGATGGAAAATGAGGTGACACTCTTCCATCAACTACTTTGTTACTTGTGTGCCATATTTTCTAAAAAGTAATACACATTCCCTCAACCATTTGACTTTTGAAGTTTCTTTTAGTTACAATGCAATCATTATGTTGTAAAGCATGTAATTAAATCATTCCTGCTTATGATTATTACCTTGAAAATACCATTCAATATATAGAGAAACCTTTCCCACCTAAGAATCCACCATTCCTATTTTTTTTTATAAAGACGAGTTTTACAATCAAAACTACTAATGGAACATTGATTAGGCAAGATGACATTTTCAACGAATTTGTATCCCATTACAAAATGGAATTTTAATCATGTAGGGTGGTCGATAATTCCTTTTGGACTTGTCTCAATGTGGTTCCACATGAATTTTTACACCCAAACAAGGATGGATGAGAAATGGTTGATCTTATGGCCAAAGACAATTTTCTTGGATTATATGATTCTTTAATTATGATCACAAAATTAGAGATACTCGGTATTTGAGATCATGATCACGAACTTAGATGACACAAATAAGAACTTAAGTTTTGTATTTCTATACAACTCAAGTGAGTCATGCCTTCAAGAGGGGGTTGTTGACCCACAAAACAAGTACACACCTCAATAGGGTTGTTGAGCCTACATAAACATATTTTAATCTCCAATCTATGATGGTTTATGTAAGTTACATTTTACAATTGGGGTAGTCACGAGACTAGTTGTTCCTAAACAACCTTATGTCTTTCCCTACATCAAGATACTTAGCATGATTTCCTCATTGTATGTTTCATTATCATAATTTCCACATTCAAAGTTTCCATGAATGTTTAGAAAAACTTGTTTTCCTTGATTTATTTCAGTCTACAATCGCCCTTCATGCATATGATAACCATCCTTCACAACTATAAGGACTTTTCCAAAATTTTCTCATTGAGCTTGTATGCAAAAGGTTCTTATTAAGGCCAATATAATAGATGTACCCTTGGACTACAACATTCTTCTTGGACATATTTATGAAGGACCATGATCTTGGACTTATATGGAGCAAAAGGGAACCCTTGATAGATTCAAGATGTTTGATACAATCCTTATGTATAGCTACATTAGAAATCTGAGATCTCTATTTAGAAAATTGGTTAACTCAAAGCCACATTAGAGGAAGAGGATGCCAAAACTAGTTTGTTAAATAGTCCAGCTTCTAGATACAACAATGTTATTTTTCACTCTCAATTAGATGCCTTCATAAACTCTAGAAAACATGATTTCATATCTTTTAGGTAAATGCAATAGAACAACTATAGGAGATTCAAAGGGATATTCTTAGCTAGAGTTTGCAATATACTCAAATTAAAGGATGGGAAGGGAATTATTATGTAAGAATGAGCTTGAGTGTTACTATTTCAAGTGATTTTGAGAAATTTTTGTATTAGGTTAATAATAGAGCAACATGTCTTAAAATAATAGCTAGAGAGTGAATGAGTTGTACATGGATTAATTGGATTTATGTTTTACTTGTGAGTGCATGCTACCATAAACCCAACCACAACTTTATCACAAAGATGGTAGAGTCTTCAATATTTGTGAAACCCTAGATAGGGAAACCATGAAATACCTAGCCAACACCAAAGATATACATCATCTAAACATCAAAAAGGAAGGCCAATGTTGATTTAAAGGTTCAACTTAAGCAAGCCAAAAGGAAAGAAGAAGTATTGAAGAACCATTTGGATGGAAAAGAAAAAAACTTATCAAATGATTGAAATGGAAGTGGTTTATCTAAGGAAAAAGAATGAGAAGTCCAGAGCCTATGTCAAGTTCAATCACAGTTCTGTTGGGGCCTGGAAATTCACAGGCGGCAACAGTAAAGGATTCTCCCCAATCAACGTTCCCAACTAGCCCGTTGACTGTTTGGTATAGGGAATCCGTCCGGTTTGCGGTCCGGCTACCGTAGTTCAAAGTAACAAAACAAAGGGTTTTACCCGTTGCGGCCCGGTCCACCGAGTTTTTGTAATTTTTTGAATTAATGCATGAAATGCAAAGGCCTAACTAACAATGCAGGGTGATTGAGATGCAGAGAGCGTCACAATGTGATGCGCAGGTTCTTACCTCTTGTCTTAGGCTCATAAGCATGTACATCACATATGCAAGAATGACATAAACTAACTATCCCCGGGGAGCCATAATACGATTTATTTATGAGTAATGTGGATTATCCATGTATTATAACAGAAATTATAGGTAGCTGATATTCTTCTCTAAAACACATGAAAGATTAAAGATATTTCAACAATTAGATAACCAACTGTTTCATAAGCAGCATACATTACTCATAGTGGAAATCTACCGGAAAACATTCATACAAGAACATAGGTTCAATGAGTTAGAACGGTCTCACAGTTAATGGACATAAAGCTGAAAACGAAATAGTTCCTCTTCGTTTCTCAGTTCTTGGGTGTGCATTTCATTGGCCTGCAAGAGGATCTTCAACTGTTCTTCTAGCTCCTCCACCTTTGCCAGTAGCTGTCCCTTCTCACCCTTTAGATCTTGGCATTCCTTCTGCACTTTCTCTAGGTCCTCCTATGCTGTTTCCTTGACTTGCATTTCTACTTGGAGGGCCTGTACTTCAGCTCTTGAGGATTCCATTTCCCGTTGCACATCTTCATATTTCCTTTTGAGCCTGTTGCTCTCTGCCCTCTCGTGCCTCAATGTGTCCTTTAATTGAGCAGAAGATTTCTTGGATTGCTCCAAGTCTATCATCATCTTGCCTATATTATCTTCTGAAGCTTGGATGAATGCGGACCTGGCTCTTAGGGTAAATCTCGGATCCTGGTTAGTTCCTAGCATAACAGCAGTATCTGTTATCATTTTGCCAGGTAGACCTTATGCCTCAACTTTCCTCTCTGTCCTCTTTATTATTCTTTTTGTTGCCCTATCATAATATACAGTGTTAAAATCAGGGATTTCCTTTCCCTTTTCCTGCACAAAAGGGACTAGCTTGAGCGTGGGCACCATGGGTAGGCTGGTAGCAGGTACTTGAGGGGTCTGAACCTCTGGGTTCTCCATCTCCTGAGTCTGCCCTGCTGCTGTTTCAGAAGCTGACTGCTGTGTCAACTTTATTTTTGCAGCTCCTCATCGAGCTTTCTCTTTGCTTCTTCTGCTTCTTTGGCTACTTCCTCTGCTTTCTCAGCTGCTTCCTGGGCAGCTCTTTTTTCTCCTTCTGTATGCAACCTTTCTGCAGCTTCTTTCTCAGCCTTAGCCTATTCGTCCCCTTTTTCCACCTTTGGTGGTGATCTTTTTCTTGAATCTTCTCATTAGCATTGTCATGTTTGGGGCGTTTCGGAAGACAGATTCTTCCTTATCAAAATGGTGGGTATACTCGAAGTGCACCTTGTGTTCTCTGCAATGCTCAATAACCTTGCCTCGGGTGTCATTTCTGCGGTAGGGCATCTCCCCAAAATGGAACTTCTCTAACTCCTCTATGACTTCAGCAGCTTGTTTCACCTTGGTGAATTTGTAGCTTCCTAGCTTGAATGGCAAAGGAGGGTAGGCAGTCTTCTTATGTTCAAATAGAAAAATGCCTATTCCATCTATGAATACTTATCTGACGGCCTCCTTGTGGACTGTGTAATCCATTGCATATTTGGGCAGCAGTGAAGGTGGTCTTGATCGTCCGAACATTTGGAAGTACATGCCATTTTCAGTTAAGAAATAATCCGCGTATTCTTCTATCACTTGCATGGCTTCTTCCGACATACAGTCACACTCCTTCCAAAAAATGAGTGTGTACAGTGGCATAATGAAGTGCTCACAGAGCTCTCTGTAATGGCTATGGTACTGGTGAGCCCACAATGGTCTATAAGCAGCATAAACAGGCATTCTTTCCCTGTCCCAGATGCACCTGAGACCGGGGAAAGCCTGGTTGCACAATATGCAACCTATTAATATTGAACTCATGTAAAATTCCGATCTTTTCCGGGACTCTCCCTCCAAGGCTGAGGTCAAGCAAGAAGAAAGATTGCTGGATACCATGCTGGCCCAATTGAAAACTGTCCCTTGGGTGGCCACATGGAAAATGATGGGTATCCACTCTAGCTTAAAGAGTTTGCCATGAGCTCTCCCAAATATTCTATTGAGCATCAAGGCTATGAATCTGTAGGGATCCCTCAAGCTCGCTGTATCATACTCACTGGTCGGTCTGTATCGATAATGATTTCCTTGCAACATCATTCTCCTAAGAGTTTCCACCAGGTCCATTCTGATGCTGTTCAGCCAATCATCGGATAAGAAAACCTGGGCTTCTGGTAGGTGATAAGACAACACCACATATCCAGGGCTGAATGCAGCATAGTCCTGTCCTTCAATGTTTCCCAGAATCATCGTGGTTGTATCTTCCTAGGGCATAATCCAGCCAATTACTTCAGAGCATGGGAACAGCTCTGGCCTGGTGGCAACTTTCATGAGAGCATATTTCTCTATGTTAGCATAGATGGATTCTTCCTCGAGGCCCATGTCGGGAATTTCCCTGCGGAAATCAATCTATATACTTCACCCCATTTGTACTCGGGTTCAACACCAGAAACACATTGAGTGTCTTCATATATGTATTCGGTCTTCGTGACAACCTCTACTTCTGGTTCTTCTTCGACCACAGGGGCCTTCTTCTTCTGCCTCTTGGACATGGTGGATTCGAATTCTTCCTGCCATATATAACATTGTAACATTGAGCAATTCAAGTTGCAAACATTCACAAGACACTGTGCAGCATTTTATTCTTTCTATGTGTACCATGACAACAACTATTCCATGAAGCTAGGATATAAGCCCTTTGGGATGAATAATCAAACTAGTATGCATTACTGTGTAATGTGCCATTTTTCCTATGTCTAATATGATAGTGATCAGTGCAACAAATGCATGCATTGTACAGCCCTGAAATGCTCTGACTATCAGAACTACTGAAACCAATGTGCCGTATTCTATGGCCTTATCTATATCAAGCATGAAGCAAACTCAGTCATGTGCAACAAAATGAGCAATCTACTACTGCTGCATGATACTTTAACAATTTATCAACCATATTTGAGCCAGCATAAATCTACATCACTACGTAATGTGCCGTCTCCCAAGATAGCAATCCGTGAAGCAAATGCATGTATATCAAATGCAAGGTGCAGCATTCAGCAATTAGGTCTATTGCATAGCAAACAAAGAAGAGGGTTGAATGCATCAAGATCGTGCTAGTCACCTATGTTTTCCAACACCAAACATTTTAACAATATAGACCAGCAGACATAAAACTGACGAGGACTCATGCGGTTTGCGGCAAAATAGTTACATTAACTCGACTACACATTTCGTTCTCTACGGGTATGATAATCACTTTTCTGCACACGACGCTTCCATCCAAACCACTACCCATGCTATTTTCAGTTAACGAACTACAACAGCGACATATCCCTTTTAACCATCTAGGGTTTCAGACGACTGAACATAAAAGTGCTGCGCGGAGTTGCACAAGCAACAAGGCTGGGATTCAAGACCATGGGTAACATGCAATTCGACTGGAAAAAAAAAGGAAACATCAAATGCCACAGGAAAAACCCCCACCAAACCTTCCTCTGTGCTTCAACGTCACATACGAGGAGGCTAGGTGCAGGCGGCGTAACGGCCGCCTGCACCACCTCCATCGAGTATGCGCATGGTCGCACACCAACGACCGCGGGCCAAAATAATTATTTCGTAGGTTAAAAAAAAAACGCCCCCAACCGCGAACAATATTCCTCAATACGTGGGTGCTATCACAAGGCGGACAAAGGAACGACTGCAGCAAAACCTAATCGCAGGTAAAAACCCCCGTACGCATGTAACATGGGGTTAAGGGGGTATAACCATAGTAAAGCACCCAACCACAGAAAAAATCACTAAAAACCTTGAAGAGAACGAGGTAGGGCAACCATGGCCTACCTGGCAGCGACGCGTAACTGACGGGCGAAAGCGGTCGGGCTTCCTCAACTGCCACCTGGATGCGAGTACTGGCACGGTGGTCCACGAGCTTTGAGGGGTCGACATCGCAGGATGATCACGACAGTTCGAGCAAACAAAACAATAGAATAATCCAACCCGCTCATCCCCATATATACAAATAGTTCGCACGTGCGACGGGTTTTAAATCTGACGGGAAACAACTTTGGGTCGGAGGGTAAAACGTCAAGCCTTCCGCAACGGCGAAAAGCCATAACCTAAATCCGACCGCAAGGCGAAAAACCAACAATCGGACGTCGGAGGGTTCTTAGGATCGGATGATGAAAGCCAACATTTCTCCGTAACGGCGGAAGGTCGAACCGCGGATTCATCCGCAACTGCGGGACCCAAAGACTTAAACGTTAAAGGGTTGAAGGGAAAAGAAGCAGCTTTCCTTCCGCAACGACGAACGAAAGAAACGATAAAAATTCCGATTCAAAACCAATATTCCGTCGAGGCAAAACACATACATCGGAAAGAACATTGAAAATCAAACCCCAAACTCATCCGCAACGGCGGACGAGGAAATAACAACACCTTCCGACGTAAAACCAAAAGTCATCCGCACGGCGAAAAAAGAAAAGGCAAAAACCTCCGCAACGACGGGAATAGAAAAGGCAAAAAACCTCCGCAACAGCGAGAATAAAAAAGGCAAAAAACCTCCGCAACGGCGGGAATGTCAATTAAACAAACTTCTGATTCAGAGCGGCTTCGAAGGCATTCAAAGATAACAATAAGGCCTGATAAAAAAGGGAATTTTTTCCAACAGGTAGTAAACCAATTCAGCATACGAAACCCTTTCTAAAAGCTCCCTGACCAAATCAAAGCATAAAATCAAGCTAGCCCAAGCTAAAGGAGGGTCCTAATTTTTTTTGGAATTTTGGGAAAATTGTTGCAGCTGCAACAATTGGCGACTACCTGGTGAACCCCAGATCTCTGAATTAACTCCTTCCCAGTGTAAGACTGTCTGAATAAAAATGAAATCTTCTAGACGCTTGTATTCCTAAGCAAGCCAAATCATGCATTTAATTATTTAAAGAAGTCCATTCTTTTGGGAGATGGTAACATCAGAAGTATTGCAAGTCTGAATAACTCTTTTGAGGCCAACTAAGTGAGGTTTATTTTGCCTGTCCTCAGGTAGTTTACATCTTGGACACCACAGGATTGTAACAGAGAGTAAACAACATTATCCTTTTGTTCCTCATTCCCATGCCAACTGCACTTTTGTGCCTTTCGAACTTTAGTTCTTTCGATATGAGTCCTCCTGCAAGCCTTTTCTTACTAAATTTTAATTCAGGATCCTCTATCCCGTAGTGTCCTTTTGTGTGAACAATGTATTTCACTTGTGGCCATTTTAGTACTTCATGCTTTGATATTTTGCTTTGAAATATATTGTTTTTCTTTAAGGAGTTTTGACTCTTGATGGCTTTTTGCTTTTCTGAATATATGACATGGGATCATTTATATATGATATACTTTTTTACTCTGCTTCCTTTCCGTGAGTCTTTTGCTGTCACCCCCTTGGGTATTTAAGATGTGAAATGGATGGAGCCTCTAAATAGTATTCCAGACCTCTTTTACTTCTGAGTTATTTACAGGGGTTAAGTAAGACTTCAATGAATGCATTGGCAGTTAGGAAAACTGTTACTAGAAGACATTCTTCACTTTAAAGCACAGTTTTTCGCTCAAGACTTCAGTTAATAAAGAACCCTGATGTCCCCATTGCAACCAAAAGTTTGCCTCTTTATTCAAAACCAAAAGAAATGCTAGCAAAGCAAATAAAATAACACAACATTAAATCAGATGACCAAAAGTAAAAGCATCCAAGCATTAAAGAACACAAAATCAATTTATTTATGTACAAAGCAAAAGAAAAGAAAAATTATTGCCCACTCCTAAAAATCTTTAATCTTGGGGAGTTAAGGGGTGGGCTGAATAATAGAAATGAGTTGTTTAACCATGATCTATCTGTGTTGTTTTTGAAACTGAACACATGTCTACTATTCTATAATCATTTCTCATAGCGTGAGGAATTCGAAGGAGATCAGGCTGAGTGTCAGTTATATAACTAGCCTTTCTTGAAGTAAGATGTCTTAACTCAAACTCAGTCAGATAATTTCCCAGGACAGAATCAGCAGATTCATTTCCCTCTCCTAACTTAGTGACATTGTGCTTCATGTAGGGATCTCTTAATATCTTAATCAGGTTTGGGCTGCCCTTCTGAGGTAACCACAAGTGAGACCAATCCGAAGAAAAATACCCATTCAGTCTTGCTGTCCAATCTCAGTTCAGGATCATTCCATAGCCATCAGGTATGTCTGCTACTACAATGTTAATGTAATGACATGTCCTTTTATTTGTAGACAATCGAATCAGAACATTCTCCATCTCCCCCACTACTTTGACACTAGTTTTGTCAAGTTGAGTGACATCCCAGATAGTAGGTTTTAACTGCCCATTAAGTTTTTTGCAAACTGCCAGAGGCATAACATTCATTGATGACCCAGAGTCCACTAAACAATTATGCACCTTATGATTCAAAATTTCAAGAGTCACAAGAAAAGGTGGAGTGCTAGTTTTCATTGTCCTAGTTAATTCGATCTTTTCTTCCACAGGTTGGTTTTTTGTGGGCATCTCCTCTTTAAGTCTGTCATCCTTTCCTTCCTCATCATCTTCCACAGGTTTGGCAGGTTCGACGAGCGGTTCTTTTCCCTGTTTGCAAGTAGTGGCTTTAGGCATGTCATCTTTAGCATTCACACCTACCTGCCTCTTGACTTTCTCCTACAATTCTTTAACCTTTAGAAGTATTGCATTGTCCTTAATTGCTAGGTTCTTATCTTTTGTGGCTGTAGGTGTATATTGAGACTTGAGAGCATTTTCTTCTATGTTAAATAGCGAAACCCCATTCCATAAGAACATTGTATCATCCTCTTGCTTCTCTATGGTCTGTTCTTTTCCTCCTTTTTCACCACTGTCTTCAGCCAATTTGAAGTTCATCAACTTATTCATTACCAAAGACATTGAATTCAACCATTGAGGGCATTTCTGCTCAGAGTGAGGTTGCTAGTGAAAAGTGCAGAAATTATCACCTCCTATTTCTGTTATATTTACTGATGGCAGATGTGGGGGAGGGACTTGCCATTGGTTATTATCCTCTCTTTCTGGATAATGGGTTTTATGAGTTTCCCAAGCTTCCCTCCCTTTCTCCAGGTCTATTATTCGGTTGGAAAGCTTCTGCATCATTTTCATCATTCCCTCAAGATCATGTAGGTGATCCTCTTTCGGTTTAGACCGTGGTACAGCTCTTCTCCCGATATTCTTCTCTTTAGGTAAGTCAGGGTAATCTTCTATACTTTCCATTTCAGCTTCTACCCTTCCTGCCTCTTCATAAGTCTCTACCAATGTAGGCTTGGCTTTCATTTTAGCAAACATAGCCAATTCAGGTCCTAAGGCAGACGTATAATACTCAATTAAGACCTTGTCTGAGGGTCTGTCAGCTTCAGAAATTTTTTTTAGGTACAAAGAAAATCTTTGAGTGAACTTATGTACCCTTTCATTCTTATCTTTTCTTAACAAACCAAGCCTTTTCATTAATGAGGCATGCGTTTTCTGGGCTGTATATTTACTCCTAAAAACCTTTTTGAAAGAGTTCCAGTCTGGGATCGAGTTTGCGGGCAGGGAAAAGTACCATGAAGCAGCTGCCCCTTTCAGGGTATGAGGGAATAATCTACAGACAACATCTTCGTACTCCCCAACCCTTAACCCTTCTACTGCTAAATAAAAACTCTGCAAGTGATCATCCACGGCGGTCTTCTCCTCAGGGTCAAACTTAGGCAGCAGCCTTTCAAAACCTTGAGGTAATTTATGCAATGGAGGCGTAAGGTTCAAAGGTGATCTAGCTCTCCAAGCAGGTAATGGGTTGGGCTGATTGACAATTACACCAGCCATGAGCGCAGGCAAAGGAACAAAGTCTGATCAAAGAGCAACGTAGGGTGAGAACAGGCTTTCTGACTTCAAAGGTATAACCAAAAATTGTGAGTACTTGGGTCAAGTTACAAGCTTCAAATATATGCTGGTAAGGTAATCGTGGGAAAACTAATTTTCCACGGCCAGCCATGCATTGGCGGCCCTCCTTCTAGTGCCAATTTTGTTGGGGCCTGGAAATTCGCAGGCGGCAATAGTAAAGGATTCTCCCCAATCAACATTCCCAACTAGCCCGTTGACTGTTTGGTATAGGGAATCCGTCCGGTTTGCGGTCCGGCTACCGTAGGTCAAAGTAACAAAACAAAGGGTTTTACCCGTTGCGGCCCGGTCCACCGAGTTTTTGTAATTTTTTGACTTAATGCATGAAATGCAAAGGCCTAATTAACAATGCAGGGTGATTGAGATGCAGAGAGCGTCACAATGTGATGTGCATGTTCTTACCTCTCGTCTTAGGCTCATAAGCATCTACATCACATATGCAAGAATGCCATAAACTAACTATCCATCTAACTACCTATCCCCGGGGAGCCAGAATACGATTTATTTATGAGTAATGTGGATTATCCATGTATTATAACAGAAATTACAGGTAGCTGATATTCTTCTTTACAACACATGAAAGATTAAAAATATTTCAACAATTAGATAGCCAACTGTTTCATAAGCAGCATACATTACTCATAGTGGAAATCTTCATAAAATAAACCGGAAAACATTCATACAAGAACATAGGTTCAATGAGTTAGAATGGTCTCACAGTTAATGGACATAAAGCTGAAAACGAAATAGTTCCTCTTCAACAAATCCATAGCACAACACTTGAATATTCCACTAAACTTTCTCCAACAGGAAAACTGTAATTTTCTATTGCAAAAGGAAGTAGTTCTTCTTACAATATGTCTTCACCAGTCTCACTGGGAAAAAGTCCCCCCTTCTTCTAAGTCTTTTACATTTATACAAAAAGGGTCAGATTCAACAAATCCATAGCACAACACTTGAATATTCCACTAAACTTTCTCCAACAGGAAAACTGTAATTTTCTATTGCAAAAGGAAGTAGTTCTTCTTACAATATGTCTTCACCAGTCTCACTGGGAAAAAGTCCCCCCTTCTTCTAAGTCTTTTACATTTATACAAAAAGGGTCAGACTGTTGGGCTGCCCAAAGTGACCTTTGGGCTTCCCAACCTCTCGTCTCCCAATGTTCTATTTTTCTTAAATGTTTTTACAAAAAATTGTTACAAATTATAATGATGACCAACCCTTCATGAGGAAGGGCCCACTTGACTATCCAGAAACTTCCTCCACGCTGTAGCCTCATTAGTGATGCCTTCAAAATTACAAGGTTCTAAAAACTGAATATTTATCTCAAATTTCTCAGCTTGTTTCTTTATAGCCTTGACCCTGGGCGTACTCAATCGGAGCTGATCTTCCAGAAGCAGTACACTGACAGCTGGGTGATCTACTTGGCTTCTCAAGATCAGATCATCCATGGCTTTGATATCCTGCACCTTAGCTTCTTCCTCCTGGAATCTCTTCTGCAATAGCTCCACAAAAGCATCGTGATCTGGGAAAACTTCAAGCCTCTCCTCCGCTTTTATCTGGCACCGGTTGTATGTATTGAGAAGTCTTCTGAAGAATTTAGTGCATAGTCCCTTTGTCTTCTTTACTGCCTTCTTGAAGTCTTCAGCAATATTTATAGCAAACTCCACTAGGTTATAGTCCCATTTGAGGGCCTGCTGGTCTTTTGCCGGTAGCTCTGCTGGGGATTCCTCGTTGTTCTCCAATCTTGCCATTCGTACAGTCAGGATCTCTAGGACGTCCTGGGACCTGTCCACAAAGTAGGATGCAGTTTCCAGGATCTCCTCCAATCGACCGTCGATCTGCAGCACTTTACACCTTTCTTTTTCAACAGCAGTCTACAGCTACAACATCTTGGTTTTCTGGGTTAATACATGCTACTTGAGAGGCTAAAGATCGACTTGCTGTTCTCTTGCTACTTCCAAAGCAGTGTTCAAAGAGAAAATCTGCTCCTGATGTTCGTTTCTCAGTTCTTGGGTGTGCATATCATTGGCCTGCAAGAGGATCTTCAGCTGTTCTTCTAGCTCCTCCACCTTTGCCAGTAGCTGTCCCTTCTCACCCTTTAGATCTTGGCATTCCTTCTGCACTATCTCTAGGGCCTCCTGTGCTGTTTCCTTGACTTGCATTTCTACTTGGAGGGCCTGTACTTCTGCTCTTGAGGATTCCATTTCCCGTTGCACATCTTCATATTTCCTTTTGAGTCTGTTGCTCTCTGCCCTCTCATGCCTCAATGTGTCCTTTAATTGAGCAGAATATTTCTTGGATTTCTCCAAGTCTATCATCATCTTGCCTATATTATCTTCTGAAGCTTGGATGAATGCGGACCCGACTCTTAGGGTAAATCTCAGATCCTGGTCAGTTCCTAGCATAACAGCAGTATCTGTTATCATTTTGCCAGGTAGACCTTCCGCCTCAACTTTCCTCTCTGTCCTCTTTATTATTCTTTTTGTTGCCCTATCATAATATACAGTGTCAAAATCAGGTATTTCCTTTCCCTTTTCTTGCACAAAAGGGACCAGCTTGAGCGTGGGCACCATGGGTAGGCTGGTAGCAGGTACTTGAGGGGTCTGAACCTCGGGGTTCTCCATCTCCTGAGTCTTCCCTGCTGCTGTTTCAGAAGCTGATTGCTGTGTCAACTTTATTTTTTCAGCTTCTTGCTTTTGGAGCTCCTCATCGAGCTTTCTCTTTGCTTCTTCTGCTTCTTTGGCTACTTCCTCTGCTTTCTCAGCTGCTTCCTGGGCAACTCTTTTTTCTCCTTCTGTATGCAACCTTTCTGCAGCTTCTTTCTCAGCCTTAGCCTATTCGTCCCCTTTTCCACCTTTGGTGGTGATCTTTTTCTTGAATCTTCTCATTAGCATTGTCATGTTTGGGGCGTTTCGGAAGACAGATTCCTCCTTATCAAAATGGTGGGTATACTCGAAGTGCACCTTGTGCTCTCTGCATCTCAATCACCCTGCATTGTTAATTAGGCCTTTGCATTTCATGCATTAAGTCAAAAAATTACAAAAACTCGGTGGACCGGGACGCAACCGGTAAAACCCTTTGTTTTGTTACTTTGACCTACGGTAGTCGGACCGCAAACCGGACGGATTCCCTATACCAAACAGTCAACGGGCTAGTTGGGAACGTTGATTGGGGAGAATCCTTTACTCTTGCCGCCTATGAATTTCCAGGCCCCAACAAGTTCTGTCATCCTAGATGAGATCTTGGATTGTCAAATATATCCTTTCAAAAAATCCGGGCTTGGTTACAACAAGAAGGAAGAAAAAACTAATTATGGTTCATGGTCTCCCAAGTCTCTAGAAAGCTCATCATCTCCCAAAAGTGAAAGCCAAGCTGCTCCTCATATACCTGCAAAATACATCAGAAAATTTTGAGGACATTAAGGAGTTATTCCTAATCCTCAACGCAAGTTCATAAAAAATACATCCTCAAGGTCGAATCAAGAATCCATGTATGAAAATAATTTCAATGGTTGTTGCTAGTCATGTAATATTTTTGGTTATAAGGCATTGGAATGCAGATCTCATGCAATAAGTGTTGGTACTCCCAACAATACAGTTAGATATTGGATATGTAACCTTGTTGGCCATATTGATGCTAATTTCCACACCATGAGATGTTACAATTGCTATGGCTTGGGTCACAAAGCCCTAGACTATGCAAGTTCAAGAACACAATCTATGATGAGTCCTTCATACACATCAACAAGGAGAACCTATGATCCATGGAAGAAGAATAATATAGGAAGAATTGAAGCCCAAAAGACACGTACTCAAATTCAAGGACACTCTTAGGTCTGGATGAAAAAGAATGTATTGTTGAATGTGAATGGAGTTGATCAGTGTAAAGAAGATGGCTTCCATATGGAAATCCAAGCTTGAGGTCTTTCAAAGACCTTAGTACATCTTGAGTTCATGGATGGGAGGATGGACTCAAGGATAAATGATGGATACTACAAGTAAATAAATAGGTCCAAGGAACGTGACATGAGGATAGGGGGAGCAACGGAGAGTATTTTCATGATGAAATAATGATGTGTCATTATTACTATGGTTGAGAACAGTGTGTAAAAGCAAGTGTTTTTCAAATGATAACATTTCTAAGTTCAAGTATGAATAGCGGAATCCAAATACACATCTACAACAAATATCTAAAGGAATTTAACTCTAATTTTGGGGTACATCAGAGACTTAGGATCATTCATGCTCTATTGACCGCTAAACACTTGACATATACAACAATAAAGTTGTTATGAATCTCTTGAGAGAGAAGGAAAAAAATTTCTGTGTTAATATAACCATGAGATGCAAGCTTAAAGTTTTGACAATAAAGTTACATATGTTATGATTCAAGGGTAGAAGACATCACTCTGAACTTTGGGACACTATGTCACAAAAGAATAGGATCAAAACCGTAAGAGTAATTTACAATTGATAACTATGACATCATAATCTCATATGTAAAATTAAGAGTTTGGAAGTGTAAGGTACAACATGAGGGTTGTTATGACATAATAGTAGCAAGGCAAATTTGAAAGCAACCTCTATAACATATGGTGAGAAGAATTGGACATTAGACAAAGCTGATAATCAAAGGTTAGATTTAACAATTGCTAAGAAGAGTGTACCTACAACAAGTCTTGAAGAGTTTCTTGTGTGTCATTCTTGAAGCAAAGGGTCAAGCAAAGAATACGATGGTATGAAGAAGAGAACACGTTTATACAATCATGATGAAGAGATCTAACTAGAAGCAATCAAGATTAGTCGTTGGAATATGTAAGTAGTGTTCGTAACTGCTTAACCTTTTTGGGTAGTATGAAGCTTTTTGTTAGTATACATGCTTGTGAATAATGAAGATTTATGGACCTAGTCGAGTAGTTTGGTAGATCTATAAAGTGCAGGAGTGAATGCTCGGTCAAGAGACCAAAATGAAAGCCAAGCTTAGTCAAAAGGGGAGATTAGCTTAGAAGAAGACTTTATTGAATACTAAGATAAAAACCTTGTATACTGAATGCTCAGACATAGGGGGAGTAAATCATTCAACCAGAAAGTCAATATGTTACAGTATGAAGTAAGAATAGTTGACTATTTTAGTGGACAATGATCACCTCTCGTGGAAGACTTTCAAGATTATTAAATCCTTTGAAGAATTGTAAAGTGAAGAGTATATTGGTGATCATCTTGGGCTCAGTTTTTGGAGCACTCGTTTGTGATGACTAGGAGCATCAGTAGTTCATGAAGTATTGAGGAATGAAATTCCTTGAAGACTTGTTGAAGTTCCTTGAAGAAATATTCTCAACAACAACCATACAATTGCAAGAGATACTCATAATTTTTTACAGCAAATTTAAAGCAGAATTCTTACACAAGAATCACATCCTTCCTTATGATAGCTGATGAAGTAGTCTACATAAAAGGGGGATATTGAAATGTTTAAAAAGACTACAACAACATACTTGATAGAGGGAGAAATTAGCAATATTGTTATGATGAGAGATGATGACATATCATCAGTACCTTTGTTGAGAAGCCACAACAACTAAGTGTACTATTTTGCAAACAACTTGTGTTAGCATTTGGTCACTAGATCTTAGTAGGTATTCAAGAAGACATTTTGATGATTTGATGGATAAATGTTTGGCCCTTTGTCTTTAATATCAAAGGGGGAGAGTAATTGAATATGGTTTCCATAAATGAGAAAGGGGGAGTTTGTTGAGCATAGTCGTCATCGATGACAAGCCATTAATGACAAAGGATATGGTTGTTGATGGTTGTTGATGACATGGGAAACTCAGTGAATGACTAGGACAAAGAATTAAAGGCAAAGACAAAGAATTGGGTCTCGGAACCCTACACATGGTTGCTTACACCCTTGCACATGATGGAGCTTGGAATATATACCCTTTGCGATGAGATGCATCCTTGGACATTCATTGTGGTCACAATGTACCTTGACATTTGTATTTAACTGTCACGAATGTACCAGTTTTTGATATGAAGGTAACTTGAATCCTTTACTTATGTTCCATGAATCCTTTAATGAATTAATGACATCATGTTAAAGTTATTTGGTATCCATTGCTATCCTCTTATGTATTTGACATGGTGGTAACTTGGTGGAAGAAGCTCACATGCGTATAAGATGTCCTTATGCCTTTGTTATTGTATTGAAGTTCGATGGTGAGCCCTTAGATATGGTATTGATGATGTGGAAAATTTCTTGGAGAAATGCAAGTGAAGGTTGGGGTCATGGAACACTTGTATATGGGGTCCTTAGTGTTAATGATGAAAGATCAACTTTGAAGAATCCCTTGTTATTGATGACATAATCAGGAAGCTCATGCTTTATGACCCTTGGGTGTTTGGACTCTATGATGAAGTCCTTGAGTTAATGATAAAGTATTTAAAGGTTGAAAAATATCATATTACCCTTAGGGTCCTTGATACTCTCGTGCTACGTTGGAAACCCAGTCAAAACAAGTAATATATTGACGTTGTAGTGATGGTTTGAAGCTCTTGCTTGATACACTTATGGTTGTATGTCACAAGTTAACAAAATGACCCATGTTGTGGTCATTTGCTAAAAATGATATGCTTAAAGATGATAAAAGCTTTCTACAAAGTCAACTCAGCCTAAATGAGAAAAATAGTTTATAAAAAGATTAAATAAAATAAAATTGAAGTGGCACTCAAGGTCAGCCCAGTCCATAAAGGGAATTAAGACATACAAATTATTATACATTAACTTTTGCAAGGTCGGCTCCATAAAATACCCTAAAATATTTTTTTTTAAATAAAAAATTAAATTAAAGGTAGGTCATCTCAATGAATTTATGGACAATGTGTATAAATACGAGGCTAACGTCCTCATTTATGATCATCCAAAAAGGTTCAGTTTTAGATCTAATTTTTGGGTGGAAAATTTGGAGATTGCGACAATCGCAGTAAAGGTTCAACTATGAAATTCATCGGAGTAATACATACTGTAGCAGTGATATGATTTATGGTGAAGTGTTTCTAAGGAAGCCACAATATATAAGTGTTCTTCTCTGATATTTTTAAAGTCTTTTTTTTTGGTCAAAATTCAGAATGTTTTAGCTCTAAAAAATTCATATATGCGATGATAGTAAGAAACCACAACCACAATGAATTGAAGTGTTAACAACATCATTTAATCAAGCACTCATCCCATAAATACGTGAAATCAATACAAGAGTCTGATTTTGGAAATTTAGGACGACAACAGTTTGTTGAGTAGATTATGGTGATGAGAGTGATGCGACCTTGTGACAATGATGCTGGGATATTGACTTGATAGTGATGTGATTGACGGTGATAACTCTGATGTGACTAGTGATAACAATGGTTTGACTATGGCAAGAGTAACAGTAACACTTTGAATCTTGAATATCATTGGCATAAAATCTTGAGTAGATGATCACATTGACTTATCAGAGATTTGATTTTGATAATAGTTGATTTTGATAGCTTGATCACAATGCTATGTGATTGATGATGATAATCAATATGTGAAGGAAAGATGAGTCTTTCACAATGAGGTTTGGACACCTTATCCCTTCTTAGTTGGAGCTAAGAAAACTAGGTTGGGCCCTATTGTTAGAGTTGGTGCTCTTTGGTCAGTTGGTGCTGATGTAATCATGAAGATTGAAGTATTCCATAGTAATTCATATCAAATTATAAATAAAGTTTACTATACTTGTCTTGTAATGTGTCTCTTATGATCTATGTTGATGTCATGCTTAATTGATGAATGTTGATATACTTAGTAATATGCAATTGATGAAATTTGTTTGAGTTTTGAAGTAAAATTTGTTAAGGGTGCTAGCACACTGATTCACCCCCCACTCTTAGTGTGCCATTTTGTCCAATAATTGGTATCAGAGCAGGCCTTCACCACAACCTTTTTCAGCTTGAAGTAGATATGTGGACACACAATGGAAGGCCAAGCAAAGTTATCCAACGATGAGGTTCTAGTATTTGATGTGATAGATTAATTTGGATGGAGAAGCGAGATGAAAGCTTATCTGAAGAATTTTGGTGTCTGGGAAATTGTGATCAATCCACCCATTTTGTCCAACGAGAAGACAAAAAAAATGCATAAAAAGATGCCAAGAAGGAGAACACCGTTACCTTGAAATTTATTATTGATGGAATTTCAATCTTTGTCAAAGAAAGTGTAGGAGAATACACTTCAACCAAAGACCTATGGTTTAAGCTGGAAAGTGAATACTTAAAAGGAAACCATGACACAAAGAAGGAAACAAAAATTAAGCCTAATGAATATGTGAAGTAAGAATAAAGGGAAGAGAAAGCATCAAACATAAGTGAAGGTAAGGATCTTTCTGATTACAGTAGCAGCGATTGTGATAAAGGTGAAAATGATCTTGAAGATGCTAATAAATATTTCCTAGCACACATTTTGATGGACATTGATCTCAAAAACAATTTCAGGCTTAAAAGGAAAATTTTGAGGTCTTTCGAAAAGTACCATCAGAAGTCAATGGATATGCTCAAGAAACTCAATCACAAGAAGACAAGTTTACAAGATGAGTTAGAAGACAAAATAGACAAAACTGGAAGATTAAACACCAAAATAATTCGTCAAGCAAAAGAACAAGAAGAACCTCGTTAATATTCAGAAGAGCTTGAAGAAATAAGGAAGACCAATGTCGATTTAAAGGTTCAACTTGAAAAATCCAAAAGGAAAGAGGAATTATTGAAGAACTAGTTGGATGGAAAAGAAAATACTTTTCAAAATCTTGAAATGGAAGTGGTTGATCTAAGGAAAAATAATGAAAATTCCAGTGCCTATGCCAAGTTCAATAACAATTCTATCACTCTATATGAGATCTTGGATTGTCAAATGTCTCCTTTCGACAAATCTGGGCTTAATTATAACAAGAAGGAATACAAAATCGAAGATGGCTCATGGTCTCCCAAGACTACAGTAAGCTCATCATCTCCCAAAAGTGAAATCCAATATGCTCCTCATATACCTGCAAAAGACATCAGGAAATTTGGAGGACATTAAGGAGTTAGTCCTACTCCTCAAAGCAAGTTCATAAAAGAGACATCCTCAAGGTGGAATCAGGCATCCAGGCATGAAAATAGTTTCAAATGTTATTGCTACTCATGTAATGTTTTTGGTCATAAGGAATTGTATTGCAGAACTCATGCAAGAAGTGTTGGGCCTCCCAACAATACAGTTAGATGCTGGACATGTAACCTTGTTGGCCATATTGCTGCTAATTGCCAAACCATGAGATGTTACAATTGCTATGGCTTTGGTCACAAAGCCCAAGACTATTCAAGTTCAAGAAGACAACCTATGATGAGTCCTTCATACACATCAACAAGGAAAACCTATGATCCATGGAAGAAGAACAATACAGGAAGAATTGAATCCCAAAAGACATGTGCTCAAAGTCAAGGACACTCTCAGGTATGGATGAAAAAGAATGTATTGTTGAATGTGAATGAATTTTATTAGTGTAAATAAGATGGATGCCATATAGAAAGCCAAGCTTGAGGTATTTCAAAGACCTTAGTACATCTTGAGTTAATGGATGGGAGAATGGACTCAAGGATAAATGATGGATACTCCAAGTAAAGAAATAGGTCCAAGGATTGTGACATGACAATATGGGGAGCAATTGGGAGTATTTTCATGATGAAATAATTATGTGTAATTATTACCATTGTTGAGAATAGTGTGTACAAGCAAGTGTTTTTCAATTGATAAACATATCTCTAAGTTCAAGTATGAAAAAAGGCATCCAAATACACATCTACAACAAATATCTAAAGGCCTTTAACTATAATTTTGGGGATACTCTGAGGCAACCAATTTGAAGTCTGGTATGAAGCTGCAAAGTATCATTTTTCACTAGGTTCATGAGCTACATCGGATACTTAGGATCATTCATGCACTATTGACTGCTAAACACTTGACATGTATAGCAGCAATGTTGTTATGAACCTCTTGAGAGAGAAGAAAAAAAATTCCTGTGTTGATACAACCATGAGATGAAAGCTTAAGGTTTTGACAATAAAGTTTCATATGCTATGATTCAAGGGTAGAATACATCACTATGAACTTAGGGACACTATGTCACAAAAGAATAGGATCAAAACCACAAGAGTAATTTACAGTTGATAATTGTGACATCACAATCTCATGTAAAATGAAGAGTTTGGAAGTGTAAGGTGCAACATGAGTTTGGAAATGTAAGTGTTATTACATAGAAGTACCAAGGAAAATTTGACAGTAACTTCTATAACATATGGTAAGAATAATTGGACATCAGACAAAGCTGATACATCAAAGGTTAAATTGAACAATTGCGAAGAAGAGTGTACCTACAACAAGTCTTGAAGAGTTTCTTGTGTGTTAGACTTGAACCAAAGGCTCAAGCAAAGAATAGGACAATATGAAGAAGAGAACGTGTTTATATAATCATGATGAAGAGATCTAACTAGAAGCAATCAAGAATAGTCATTGGCATATGTAAGTAGTGTTTGTAACTCCTTAACCCTTTTGGGTAGTATGAAGATTTTTGTTAGTATACACGCTTGTGAATAATCAAGATTTATGGACCTAGTCGAGCAGTTTGGTAGATATGTAAAGTACAGGAGTGAATGATCAACCATAAGTATTTCGGTTAAGGTCAAGAGACCAAAATGAAATCCAAGCTCAATTAAAGGGGAATATTAGCTTAGAAGAAGACTTTATTGAATACTAAGATAAATACCTTGTATACTGAATGCTCGGACATAGGGGGAGTAAATCATTCAACCAGAAATTCAATATGTTACAGTATGAAGTAAGAATAGTTTACTATTTTCATGGACAATGATCCCCTCTTGTGGCATCCTTTTAAGGTTATTAAAGCCTTTGAAGAACTGTAAAGTGAAGAGCAGATTGGTGATCATCTTGGGCTAAGTTTTTACCAAACATGTTTGTGATGACCAGGAGCATCAGTAGTTGATGAAGTATTGAGGAATGAAATTCCTTGAAGACTTGTTGAACTTCCTTAAAGAAATATTCTCAACAAAAACCATCCAATTGCAAGAGACACTCATAAATTTTTGCAACAAATTTAAAGCATAATTCTTACACCAGAATCACATTCTTCCTTATGATAGGCGATTAAGTATTCTACATGCAAGGGGGATCTTGAAATGTTTAAAACTACTATAGCAAATACTTGATAGAGGGAAAAACTAGAAATATTTTTATGATGAGAGATGATAACATATCATCAGTACCTTTGTTAAGAAGTAAAAAAAACTAAGTGTACTATTTTGCAGACAACCTGTGTTAGCATTTGGTCACTAGATCTTAGTAAGTATTAAGGAAGACATTTTGATGATTTTATGGATAAATGTTTGGCCCTTTGTCATTAATGTCAAACAAGGAGAGTAATTGAAGAGGGTCTCCATCAATGACAAAGGGGGAGTATGTTGAGCATAATTGTCATTGATGACAGGCCATTAATGACAAAGGCTATGGTTGTTGATGGTTGTTGATGTCATGGAAAAATCAGTGAATGACTATGAAAAAGACTTGATGAAAAAGACAAAGAATTGTGTCTTGAAACCCTACACATGGTTGATATTCCCTTACAAGTGTCCTTACACCCTTGCACATGATGGATCTTAGCATATACACCCTTTGTGATGATATGCATCCTTGGACATTCATTGTGGTCATGATGGACCTTGACATTTGTATTTGACTGTCATGAATGTACTTTTTTATATATATGAAGGTAACTTGAAGTCTTTACTTATGTTCCATGAATCCCTTGATGAAATAATGACGTCATGTTAAATCTCTTTGGTATCCATGGCTATCCTCTTGTGTATTTGAGATGGTGGTAACTTGGTGGAAGAAGCTCACATGCGTATAAGATGTCCTTATGCCTGTTGTTGTATTGAAGTTCGATGGTGAGCCCTTTGACATGGTATTGATGACGTGGAAAATATCTTGGAGAAATGCAAGTGAAGGTTGGGGTCATGGAACCCTTGGATATGGGGTCCTTGGTGTTAACGATGAAAGATCAAATTTGAAGAATCCCTTGTTATTGATGACATTCTCATGAAGCTCATGTGTGATGACCCTTGGGAGTTTGTATTCCATGATGAAGTCCTTGAGTTAATGATGAAGTATTTGAAGGTTGAAAAATATCATATTACCCTAGGGGTCCTTGATACTCTTGTGCTATGATGGAAACCTAGTTAAAAGGAGTAATATATTGACGCGGAAGTGATGGTTTGAAGCTGTTGCTTAATACACTGATGGTTGTATGTCACACGTTAACCAGATGACCCATGTTGTGGTCATTTGCTAAAAATGATATGCTTAAAGATGATGAAAACTTTCTACAAATTCAACTCAGCCTAAATGAGAAGAATAGTTAATAAAAAGATTAAATAAAATAAAAATGAAGTGGCACTCAAGCTCAGCCCAACCCATAAAGGGAATTAAAACATAAAATTTATTATACATTAACTTTTGCAGCGTCAACTCCATAAAAAACCCTAAAAGTTTTTTTTTAAAATTAAAAATTAAATTAACGACAGGACGTCTCAGTGAATTTATGGAAAATGTGTATAAATATGAGGCTAACGTCCTCATTTATGATCATCCAAAAAGGTTTAGTTTTAGCTCTAATTTTTGGGTGGAATATTTGGTGACTGTGAAAACCGCAGTAAAGGTTCAGCTTTGAAATTCATGAGAGAAATAGAAACTGTAGCAATGATCTAATTTTCAGTGAAGTGTTTCTAAGGAAGCCACATTATAGAAGTGTTCTTCTTTGATCTTTTCAAAGTTTTTTTTTGTCAAAACTCATAATGTTTAAACTATGAAAAATTTATGTATGTGAAGATAGTAAGCAACTACAACCATAGTGAATTGAAGTGTTAGCAACATCATTTGATTAAGCACTCATCCCAAAAATATGTGAAATTAGTACACTCTCTAATTTTTGGAAATTTAGGATGATAACCGATTGTTGAGTAGACTGTGGTGATGGGAGTGATATGACCTTGTGACAATGATGTCAAGATATTGACTTGATAGTGTTTTGATTGATGGTGATAACTCTAATGTGACTAGTGATAGCATTGGTTTGACTATGACAAGAATAGTAGTAACACTTGACTCTTAAATATCGTTGGCATAAACTCTTGAGCAGATGATCACATTGACTTATCATATATTTGACAGTGATAATAGTTGATTGTGATAGCTTGATGACAATAATCAATATGTGAAAGTAAGATGAGTCTTGCACTATGAGGTTTGGACGCCTTATCCCTTCTTAGTTGGAGCTAAGAAAACCAGACTGGCCCCTGTTGTTACAGTTGGCGCTCTTTAGTAAGTTGGTGCTAATGTAATCGCGAAGATTGAAGTCTTCCATAATAATTCATATCAAATTATAAATAAAGTTTATTATACTGGTATTGTATTGTGTCTTTTTATGATCCATGTTGATGACATGCTTAATTGATGAATGTTGATATACCTAGTAATATGCAATTGATGAACTGTGGATGAACTATGTCTAAGTTTTGAAGTGAAATTTGTTAAGGGTGCTAGCACACTGATTCACCCCTCCTCTCAGTGTCCCATTGTGTCCAACAATACTTTCATGAATAAATTGAATGCGTAAGGTTATTATTTATAATGAGATGAATGGTGAGGATGAAGTGTTTATGATTGCTATAAAATTATAAATGATGCTTAAATAAGGACAATTATGTTTATGCATTATGTATCATGTCCTTTTGACGAGTTGTCAAGTGTTGCATGCAAAGAAAAGTACATGTGACACAAGGTTGTGTCGATATCGTGCAAACTCTAGATTGAATTGACTCTATCCACAAAAGTTGATGTTAACCTGGTATAATTGGATATATTAAGTTTATGCTTAGAGTAATTTGATGCATGTGGTGTTTTCATATGCAAGGGAAAGATTGTGATTGTATAATTATTAACGCATCCACATAAAGGTAATAGGATGAATGGAAAAATTTTCGATAAGACCGACAATTACTCCATGTGGCAAGTTAAGAAGCGAGAGAGGATTTTTATTATCATATGCATGTTGTTGTGATGGTAGGCCGTGAACTCGGCCACTTACGAGGATCAACTACAAGGCATGTAAAAAGGGAATGACCCTATTTTCCAGGAACCACGAGTCACTCAGGAAGGTCGATGTGACTAAGTTAACGATGTCTTATTCATCACACCAATCCCCACCATGTAAAAATGGATAGTTGAAGAGCATGAGAGAGGTCATGACACCCTTGGCATACCCATTGGAAAGCAATGTAATGTTAAATAACTTGTAATGATAATGAATGGAATGTATAATAATGCATATAATTCAAGTTAGAAAAGAGTTCAATGAATCTTTCAATCATCAAGGGAGTTATTTCTATGCCCATAAAACTAAAACATATTTTAAAAACAAACAAATTATTTCTACACATTGAAAAAACAAAGAATTTAATAAAAGTCAGCAAGGACGTCAAATTGTTTCCTTGTTTAATTAAACCATTTAAGGTCCTAAAGAGGATTAGTCTAGTGAATTATAACTTGCACCGCCACTAGATATATATGATGACTGTGATATAATTCTTATTTCAAATTTCACATTGATATATATTTGTAAAATTCCATGAGATTATAGGATCAATTGAAAAGTAGTCGATGAGAGTTCATGTCAAACTAATCCAACACATATACTAAATAGATGGTGTAAATAATTTACTTATTAAGTTAAGGTTAAGTGGGATAATTATAAGGCTAGGATCTTTTAGCTAAGATAACACAAAGGCTATATGTGGAGGTTACCCTATAATATTTACTCGGCTACAACTTTAGGACGAAGTTTCTTGAAGGTCCGGTGTATGTAATGCCCTATATTTCAACATTCAATGATTAAAACTCTAATGTGAATTACCTTATCATTTTTTTCCTTACTATCTATTAGAATTAGTTGGATTGATTAAGGTTGCGATTATGTGAACATTAGTGTCTCTATAAGCGTGGATAAAAAATACAATTTATTGCTTTATTTTATTGATGAGCATGTTATTTCATTTAAACATGAAAATTGAATCTGGATTATCAATATGTGGATCCTAATTTAGTTTGTACTTTCGATAAAGAACAAGTACAACATATATTGCAAAGGAACTTACATGAGTATTCTAGTGTCATTTGAATGATATATATTATCACCTTAAAGAGTCGATTATGTTTATATTTGAGATGTATGTTAGGGTGAGCTAGCCCACATGTTTATTGGCTATGAGATAGTTAGATTCCTAAGGTTCCAAGGGGAATAAGATGTCTTGAATATCAAGAGGATAAAAAAGTAATATCAATTTTCTTATGAATTATTCGTGAATTTCAAACACTACTATGATCTATGGGTGAGTATGGTTTTGACATGATGCATAACTTGCCCAAAATGGTTGTTTGATGGCGTGGCAATAAGAACAATAATTGCACAACATGGATTAGTATAGGGTATCAACCCTATTTATATCGGGAGGGTAGAGGAATTTCCCATCGTGTATCCTCCAAAACCTGGAGTTGTGGGAGGGTTGTGGGGAGAAGTGCTACCCCAAATTGAGTGATGATGACTGTCAGTTGCTTATGGGGGAGGTTAAGTCGATATAGTTGAGACTTCCACTTTCACTTATGGGTTCAGTTTAGGGTTAGGTCAATATAGTTGGTGCTCCATCATATTCCAGTATAGGAAAGGATAAGACATGGAAGATGCAAGTAGGTTAGGGAGGAAGGATGGTTTGAAGTAACCTAGAAAGATATTGTTAGTTAGTTGTTTAAGCGAATGATTACTTTTGTATTCTAAAAGTCTTGGTTTTCTCGTATGTGATGAAATGATTATGTAGTGTTGTTTGTATTGAATTATTGTAAATTGGTGTAATTGGTAGATGTGGAAATTTCTATTTCTTTTCTTGCATACTTGAATGAGAATGATAACATACAAGTATTATGCATTAGAGGATTGATTAATTGTAATCAGTACATGCGCAAGTATGCATAGAATAACTATGTATAACTACATTGTGCATGTACACTAGTATAAATAATTAATGTATTAATTACTAAAGGAAGGACTAACAATTGTAGGAATATATTGAATATATATAAATATCTAATAGCATTAAATAACCATCTTGACATTGATTACTTGTTGGTATGATTAAATAAATAGGTATGGTGGGTTATAATAAACTTTGGGGGGAAATGTCAAATTCATTTATTAGCTAACATGGAAATAAAGACTTTCCATTTTTTTATTATCATGATGCAATTCATTATTTTTATTTTTATTTTTCCTAAAATCTAGAAGGGGTGGTTGATGGCCCATAAAAGAGGGTGGTTGAGGAGTCTTGGGAAAAGTGTATGTAAATTTGATAAATAGAGAGGGTGAAGAGGAGTTGAGGGAGTTATTTTTATTTGGAGTTGTGGAGAGGTTTAGTTGGTTAATCGGTTGAAGTATTCATGGAGGATTTCTTGGAAGAAATATTATCATGAAACATGTTCTTAGATATAGTGTGCATTATTGTTCTTACAGCCACATGCATGGAGGGCCAATAAACTGAAATGTTTCTTGGAGCTAGGAATCCTTCTAGGCTCATAGTTGGGAGGGAGGTTAATTCTATTCTAAGCATCAAACAAAGGGAAGAGTTTTTTTTCTGCGGAAAGACTAGTGCACTCTTGGACAAATTCTGCATTTAGAAAGGTACTTTTCAATATGTTAATGTTTAAATTCTTGTTATAGTTCAATTATTTATTATTTCCATGGTTATAAGCATGGTATTCATATTAGTTGGTATATTAATGATGTTGAATTATGGAAGTAACATCGAGAGGCCTTACACATCTAGTCACTAGTTGGTCCTTGGCCTTGAACTCCACACTAGGAATCCCTACTAACATATTTACGTCACTTACATAATTTGATTTAAAACGTTTCAAGTCAAAACTTGGGTATACAATAATAATATTAATTTGGTAAAAACTATATTACATTATATCAAGATTACATATAGATATTGCTAATAAGTTAGCTTCAACATATATTGCTTATTTCTTAGATTCTATGTAAGATATCTCTTATGTCCAATCCTTTTCTACATTCACATAACTTCACAAATGACTTAATTATTATAACCTTCTGAACTATCTAAATACAAAAGAAAATAGGCTGGCATCTAGGCGTTCATGTACTCAAAATTTTGTAGTTATGTGCATGTTTTAGCTGTATTGTGGTTAGTTGTGCTTTGTAAATTCCATCGATCGACACTATTTTTATTTTTGGTGTTTTTTTTGCCTGTGATTTCCAAGTTCAACTTGAGGAAGAAAAGCCTTAAAAATTAATTAAGTTTTTTTATTTCATTTTACTTTGCCCTTTTTCTTGTTGGGGGATTTTCTAGTACATGGGATTTATTTATTTATTATCCAAGCAACGAATTTATGTTTGACTTCAACTTTTGACCGGGGTTGTGCATGTAGGTTAGTTCAACAATAGCATTTGAGAATCTTAGAAATGGTTGAATTCCATATTTCTTGTGATTAAGCATAATGATTTTATATAGATTGTATTTTGAGTTGAGATTTAGATCATGTAAATATTGTTGGTATGAATGTAGTAGAATTTTGANGGGGGGGGGGGGGGGGGGGGGGGGGGGTTGTTTGGGATTTTTGGTGATTGCGTAAGTCTACTAAATGGATTAAATGTATTGAAATTGTGATTTCTGCATGGTGTTTGGATAAAAGTTGAGATGTGTCTGTGTGTTTTTAGTTTAAGTTTTTTTTACGTGATATGGATTTTGGGGGTTTTGTTGAGGCATAAATTGTATATGAATTTTTACATGAATTTAGATTCTAAGCAAGATCATGTATTGCATTTTTTTTTTGCAAGGGAGTTTGTATAAAGTTGTATTAGGTGTTATTTTAAAGCTTTTTTACATGGTTTGGATTTTGAACTTTCCATTTGAGCATATATTTTATATGAATTAATGATTAATTCAATTTTGAGCAGGATCTTGCAAATATGTTGAACTGAATGTAGTGGAATTGTGATTTTTGCATGCGGGTTTGGATAAATTTGTGGTAAGTGTTTTAAATTCCAAGTGTTTTCATATGGTTTAGATTTTCAGGTGTTTTGTTTGAGATATACTTTGAATCAATGATGGAATTCTGTAATATCTCTCTTGATCCCTTTTTTGTTGTAATTAAAATATAAGATATGTTCTAGTTCTTGGAAAGGAGATCAAGGCCAAGGCCCTTCCAGTGAACCTTGTAGTAGTGTTATGATTTCATAGTTCAAACTATTCATTAGTTAAACCATGGTGATGTGTAATGTAAATTTCAAATGATGAAATAATGAAATAATGAAAGTAGACCTAGGAGGATGAATGTGCAAGGAAACTAAACGAGGGGCGATGGTATCCACTGAGGGGGAAGAGTTTAAAGGTTAGCAAAACCTTAGAATCCGACTAGTGACAATCGGAAGTCACCTTGACACGTTTGGGTGTTGAAGAGAAGACAAGGTGTTAATGTTTTCTTAATCGTCTAAAACCCAATAGTTAGAAGCTTGAGCTTTCATAAATTTTTATCATTAATTAATTATTAGTAATTAATTAAAATAAAAGATTAAAAATCATCATGATTCCTAGAGTTTTTTTGCTAGGGTTTATTTATAGAATTTAATCTCCAATAGAAGATTGACTTAATTATGGGTCCTTGATCCCTCTATATCAAAGAAATAGGTATATATGTTTATCCATGTCTAATACGGGGTCAATTTATCCTTCATTTGCCCCTTTTATTTCCTTATTACGATATAGAAATATTCTCGTGTAGCCAGTAGGCCAAGATCATGATGGTCCACCAAGAATGAGTTTCCCTTGTGACATATATGATCTATTATACCCAATAAAACAAGAAGTAACTAAAGGGATTATGTTCAACAATCAAGATTATCTTATATTAATTGATTTAATATGGTTTCTGGCCAAGTCATTTTGGTTGAGCAATGCGGTCACTTTTCATGTTGCAAGGATGATCATGGTGAGGAACAATAAAAAACAATACATATAATAGAAAAAACATTTATTGTTGTTTACATTTATCTTAATTTTGGATTTATCGTGGTTGATTAGGTGCATGGTTTCTATTATTGTTCAAACATTGTGAGGGGTGATATTAATTGATATCTCATGACCAGTAGTTTGTAAGGATGTAGTGTTTCTTTTGTAATAACTAGTTGGGAGTATATAACGGGCATACTTCTAATTTTTCTAGATATTATTGAATAGTTCATAAGGCACAATACTTGCTAAGGTTTTTCGAATGGGGTAGCAAGCTAAGTGGGATTAATTTGGGGAAAACTCCATAATTAAGTTTGTTTGAGTCAAAGGAGTTTTGGGGTGGGTGAACTCCCAAGAAGTCATGGTTACCAAGTGCAATCCTAAAAAATGATGATTGATGTTATATGATTCATTCTGCTAGTATCAATCCCACTTCTCCACCCCCTATGAGTGTTATTCGATGCAACAATTTCTAAGTGGACATTTCAAAACCATGAGAAATTGGTGAGTTGCGACTATACTCATGGGATATGGGTCATAGATTAATGACTTACACTACATAGGTGATCCCAAAAATGATTTTTCATATGTTGGACTACAAAAAACCCTTAATACTTTAATTTATTCAATATTATATTTATTGAAGAACAACCCTTCATCAACAGAAACAACTTAAATTCTTCTTTCAAAACTTCACACACACACACACACACACATACATACAGATACATATACATATACATATACATATATTATAACCTATGCATATTCGTTGGGTTGTAGAAAGTTATCTCTAGGAATAATTATATTTATATGATATCAATTGTCAGTTGTAAACCTCTTCCTTATTCTTTCTCTCTCACCCCAACCATAGCTATAAGCTACATCTTTCCCACTTTTTCACCCCTTGTGATCATCACTCGATGCAATGAGTGCTAAATGGGTTGTTCAAAACCATGAGAAATCGATCAATTGCGACTATATTCATGGGATATGGGTAATGACTTACACTATGCAGATAATCCAAAAAATGATATATCATATGTTGGACTGTGAAAGCCTCTCAATACTTTAATACTTAAGATTATATCCATTGAAGAACAACTCTTCATCAATAGAAACAACTTAAATTCTTCCTTCAAATCTTAAAACACACACACACACACACATATATTACCTATGCTTACTGGCTCGGTTGTAGAAAGTAATATCTAGGCATAATGATATTTATATGATATCGAATGTTGATTGTAAACCTTTTCCTAGTTAATCTTTGCTCTACTTGAATCATTACCTCAAAACCCGACATGGTGTACCTATTTTTAGTTTTATTTTAAACAACGTATCAATTTGTTATAAAAAAAATATATGTGGGGCTCAAAGATTGTCGACATGGAGGAAATAATAGCCTTCACTACGGAGATGATCAATGGTCGAATAGAGAAAAATGAGGGAGTGCCAAATATTTTAAGGGTATGTCAGAACTTGAAGGCCAAGATCGAGGAGGATAACTAAATACTCTAAAATGAAGATGATGGGAATTCCTAGCTCTTGTTTTAACATATCTAGTCATAGAGTTTAAATATAGAGGTATTTTAAATAGTTTAAATATATAGGTATTTTATTACTATGGATAGTTAGTCACTGGCTTTTCCAAAACTAACCAAATTTCAGTGTTATTGGATGAAGAATGCAACACTTTAGTGGTATTTTTCTTTTGGCCTTCTCAGCATTGAAAGTAGAGTGAACAAGTATTGCACTTGCTTAATGTACGATGAGCAAGGCTTTGTTCTTGAACATATGGATGTACCAAGGAATGCCTCCATGGAATGAAATACAAGAACTTGGGATAAAGCTTGTTGATTTTTCTCTCTATAAATGCTATGAATAGGAGGACTGGTGCGTATTAAGGTTTCTCACGGGATATTTTGTTTAGCTTCCATTATATATCGTGTACTCTCCAATGTTATTTGATTTTAGATTTATAAGATAGTTGGCAAGAGAGGTCAGAGTGGGATTGGATCCCATGCTTTATGACAAACCTAGATAAAGATGGTGTTAGGTAGAATTATTGAAGAGAGAGATAGATGTCCAGTGGAGACACTGAAAAGAGTTGAGTACAAATATGCAGGAGCATGAAAGAAGGAAGACAAATTCAAAAAAGGGAAAGATACATGATGGTAGTAGGGAATGCCTATGACTAAGGATGCAATAAGTAAGAAGAGTTCTATGTTCATCTTGTCCACCATAATAGAACTTGGATGATAATTGTGCAATTTAAGGTTGGTAATGTTAAAGGTTCCAATAAACCATATGACTAAACCATAAGTCTAGTAATAACGAAGGATTCATTAAGACAAACATCATTGAAATATAAACTCTTAATTAGAGACATGAAAAGGATGATCACCAATCACATTAAACACATAATTAGAGGCATGGTGCCTTCATTTTGCATCGTTGTAGACTTCCCTAAACAAAGTTGGTTAAGTATTTAGAAGCATTGGTTCACATGATTGTGAAAGCAATAGGTGTTGAACCAAAAATCATCCATACACTTAAAAAAAAAATATTGTTGTGTTTCACAATATTTACATGGTTCACATGAAGCAAAAGGTCTTTAACCAAAACCATACATTTTAAAAACAAAATAGTTAATATTCGAGCTTTTCCTAAAAGCATGCCATGCATACATTTTGAAAGAAAAATAGTTAATGTCATTGCAAATCGTGCCCAATTTTTTTTTGTCTTTGGTGAAGATAATGTGCTTTTTGAAAGAAAAATAGTTAATGTCATTGCACATTGTGCCAAATTTTTGTCTTTGGTGAAGTTTTTTTTTAAAGAAAGGAATACTATTTGAAGGTTTATTTCAGTTTTTGGTGATTACATCAGGGAGGTTGCTAGATTGTTTTGTTTTTTAATAAGTATTTTTACTATTTTGATAAAGCCGGGTGGCATTTGAGGGCTGATCATTTTATTTTGTGATTTAAAAAAAAAAAGAAGGCTTTTCAACTTTCCTACAAAATTTTAGAGGTCACTTGATATGCACTTCAAAGATTTACTAATCTTAGCCACATGATACATATAGTGCTCATTTGTTAACCGACTTATTCTTGACAACACTTAGCATTTATGTTACTGTATAATTATAAAGAAGAATCCTATCAAAATTTGTCCTTTTTGATTGTAGAATATTGGCATTAAAAAATAATGAAAGAATATTTAATTTTATAATTTCATTATTATAGTTTTCTACAAAATCAATTTATTTAGAAATAGATTTTGCACTAAAAATTATGTTCATTATAACTATTTTTATAATTACTTTAATAATAATAAGTACTCTATCATTATATCTTGTAACAAATAATTAAATATACAATTTTTTATATTTTATGTCAATCTATTAACATTGATGCATAGACATTGCCAACTCATAACTCTGGTTAATATTTTGAAATCAATATATATATTTATATAATTGAATTATAATTATATATTAACATTTTGAAATTATATATCTATCATGATATAAATATTATATATTAAATATATGATATTTATGCCATTTCTATCACACTTAAGTCTAAAAATAACTTTCCAAAAATAAATAAACAAAACTAGAGCTATGCATAGCTTAGTCCATATTTTTTAATTAAAAAAATAATATTTAAATTTAATTTAAAAGTAAAAATAAAATCTACTTAAAATTATATAAATAAGTAAATTTATTATATTAATATAAAGTTTGGTGATATTTTCACGAGTGCCGCTAGAAAGGAATTCCAAGAAATTAAAGTAGATTTGAATTATAATCATTGGACAACAGAGATTTCTTGGAGCGTTAATGTATTTTTGACAGAATGTACTTCTCGAGGGTTTGGCGGATGAGCGTTTAAGGAGGGATTTTATGTTTTGTCAGATTGTACTGTGTCGTAGCATTCCTTTCGTCTTTTGTGTTTATTTTGTTTGATCTGTCTCTGCTCCTTTGGGCGTGTCTTTCTTGTGGTGTTACACGTTTCCTTCATTTCTCTTCGGGAACTGAAACAGATTGCAAGGACTCCTCCGAAAAGCCATCGATTATTAACACCGGTTAATGACTTTGGGAGATGTTCCTCTTGGGCTCTTAAGGTTTTTCTTGATTGCGAATTTTTTCTCCCGTGTTTGATGCAGTCATGGTTGTGCCTGTATTCTTTGATGGTGGGTGAGTTATGACGATAGGTCTGGTTTCTTCCAAGGGATCGTTTGGTGGTCTTGTTTCAAATGATTTTTGTCTAATGAAAGAACACTCCATTGCTATAGATGGGTCTAATGCTATGTCAAAGGGTTTTGATTTTTCTTTGTTTAAATCGACGGTGGGGTTTCCTTCCACTGGTGGTTTTGATTCGTTTATGCCTATAGCGGATCGTGTGAAGAAACCTGTTAATGTGATGGGTGATGCATCTACACAGTTAGGGTTTCCTGTGGGTTTTGAGAGGCCTTTTGGTTTGATAGGTTCTTCGAAAGAGTTTTTTGAAGATTTAGGGGGTTTTATTAAGGAGGACATATCTTTTGATCTAAATTTTCCTGGGGTTTGCTTGGGTTCCGCTATGAATGGGATTCCGGTGGTTGCTTAGGTTCCTTTGGTTAATCCTGTTTCAATTTTGGTGGATAGGGTTTTGGAACCAGATATTTCTTTAAGGGCGGTTGGGGACTGTCAAGTATCTTCTCCGGTTTCTCTTCGACATTTCTCATATGTGGAAGGAGTGCGCTCTAAGAGAACTAAACATGTGATTAGTAAAATGTTAAAACCTGTGTTGTTGATTGTTGGAGCGGACGTGATGCTAAATGATATAGTGTTGACAAACGCTCTTACGTTAGTAAGGTGTTTCGGTAGCAGAAAGGATAATGCAGCTGGTGTCAATAAGTGGGATGGAGAAATATGGAAGGGTTATGTGTTTCAACCTCCTGAGGTGTTCTTATTACTGTGTCGATGGCTAGCCTTCAAGTTTTTTTTCTTCTACGGATGCTTTTGCTGTTCTTGCTGGGTCCCGGAGATGGGATGGTGCAGGTTTAAGTTTGAAGCACTGGAGTCCTCTTTTTGATCCTCGGACCGAAAGGTAACTAACTAATCTCCCCTTTGAATTTTGGTCGTTGGATTTTTTTATTCTGGTGGGTAATTCATTGGAATCTTTTGTGAAGGTGGATATGTCATTTCTTCAGTCTGGTGTTATATGCTTAGGGAAAGTCTTAGTTCTTTTGGATTTACGCAAGGGTTTGGTTGAGGATATACATATTGAATGTGGGGATAGGGTTTTTAGCCAACCTTTGCACAATGTTGGGGTTCCTTTTTGTTGTAATAGATGTCATCATTATGGGCATGTTTTTCACATTGTGGGTTATCCTTTAAAAAATATTTTAGGCCCGAGGAGTCCAAACAAGTTTGGAGGGTGAAAAAAGATCTTCTGATTTCGATGGTGAAATCTGTGTGTTCTTTGTTAGAACCTAGAGGTTAGTTCTATTAAGGATTCGGTTGGATCCGGTTTGGCTAACGATTTACCTGATTTGGCTCCTGTGCCTCTTAAACCTTATGTTTTTCCTCCTCATTGGCCTTTGATAAGGGGTTATATTCCTCGTTCAGGAATTTTAGAGAGTATTTTGTTCCTTTGGCTGGAGATTCTTGGGATTGTTTTTCGTCAGCTGATGATTTAAATCTGGGCGTTTTGGGGTTTGTCTCACCTATGAAAGCATCTCCTCCAAAAGGGAATGGATATATTTTACGTTCTTGTTCTAAAGAACCTTCAATGGGTTTGCTTGTCAATGATGGGTTTCAGCTGCATTTTAGGACGCCTTTGAAGTCTGATGTTCTTCCTTTTAATGATAATGGGGGTGTTTGTTCTTCTGGAAGTCGGTTCAGGGTTCTTAGAGCTATGAACGCCCCATAAAAGGGTTCCACATGATTTTGTTATCCCTCAATCATCAAGGGATAGCTAGTTTACCCAAAAAACTAGTGGTGCGATGGTTGGTAGAGGAGCAAGCTCCTCATGTTCTGTTTCTTCAAGAAAGTATGGGGAGGGGTGAAGTTATAGTGGCATATTTGGAGACTATGCTTAAAGGTTGGGTTTTTGTTTATATGGATGCCTTTAGTAAGTTGGGTGGTCTTCTGTTAGGCTGGAAACTTAATTGTTTTCATTTTCAGAATGCTTGGGTTGTTGTTTCTGGACTCAGTGTAACTCTTTTCTCCATTGAACTCAAGTTGTCTTTGTGCTTTGTTAATGTTTATGGACCTTACGTTGAAAGGGAAATTTTTTGGAATAGACTTCTAGCTATGGAGTGCCTTAATAGTTGTAAGTTGATATGTGCAGGAGATTTGAATTTTTCTTTAGGTTTTTTTTCTTCTGAAATTTGGGGTGATCGGGCTCGGGTGGATTCTCTATTTGATTTCTTTACCTTGAACTTGGCTGCTTTTGGCCTGGTGGATATAACACCTGTTGTTTTACTTCCAGCATGGTCCAATAGAAGGGTTGGGTGTGACAATATCTGTAAACGCCTTGATCGTCTTTTGGTGTCTGCCGATATGTTGGATCTTGATTTTCATTTTCATCAGTGGGTTGGATGTGGTGGAGATTCATATCATCATCCAATCTTCTTACATATTAGTAATGGTGAGGTCAAACCTCATAGCCCTTTCAAGTTCAATGCTCATTGGTTAAAGGATGAAGGTTTTGTCAATTTATTGAAATATTCTTGGAAGTTGCATGGGGATAATGATATGGTCTCGCCTGCTTTGCATTTTGCTTTTGATCTCAACATTTTAAAAGATGTATCTATTCGCTGACCTGTTAAGAAAAAATCCCAAGATTTGAAAGATTTAGTGGACATTGAATTTAAGCTAGCTGAATCTTTTAATAAGTTGGGGTTTGGGTATTTTTGGAAGAGGATAAATCAGTGTTGATTGCTTTGGAAGCTCGTAAAAGACTAATTCTTTTAGATCGTGAACATGTTGCTTGGCAGAAAAGCAGGGCTGTTTGGATTTCCTGTAGTGATGATAACACTGCTTTCTTTCATAAGTATATGCTAGCCATAGGAAGCATGCTAATTATATTTGGAAGATTATGGATGATGGGGGTTCTTTGGTTGAAGGGTTTGAAGCTATTGCTGGGGCTGGGGTTAAACATTTTGGGGAAGATAAATTACTCTATCTTCCAGAAATCTTACAAATTGCCAATAATATCCCTACATCTATTTTTGATGAAGTTAATGATGATCTTATGGCTCCTGTTACTCTCAGTGAGATTCAGGCGGTTCTTGATTTATGTAAGAATGATATAATTCTGGGTCCGGATGGGATCCTTGTTGAGGTATATTGGGTGTTATTTGATGTTTTGGGTCAGGATCTTGTGCGTGTTGTGGATGATTCTAGAAGATTTGGCAAAATCCCTGTTGTTTTTAATTCCCCTTTGATAGCCCTTATTCCTAAGTCTGACCTTCCAAAATATTTTGAAGATTTTAGGCCTATTTCCCTGTGTAATTGTATATATAAAATTATTGGTAAGGTCATTTATGTTTGTATCAAGAAGGTTTTATGTAGGTCTATATCGAGTGAACAATTTGGTTTCCTTCCGAGAAGCAGATTCATGATGCAGTGGGGGTCATTTAGGAAGGATTGCATTCTATTCATTGTAAACATTTGAAGTCTGTGGTTTTAAAATTAGGCCTTTCTAAAGCTTATGATCAGGTGAGTTGGACATATCTTCGGGTTATCCTATCTCAGATGGGTTTTGCAGTGTCCTTATTACCTGGGTTATGGGGAGTCTTTCATCTATTTCTTTTTCCATTATGATTATTGGAGTTGCATCCTCTTTCTTTAAACTTGGTCATGGGCTTCGTCAAGGTTGCCCTTTAGCTCCTTTGTTGTTGTAATGTCCTCTTCCTTTTAGGCCTTGAGGCCCATACCGCTAACCTATGTGATTCCTGTGGGTTCGAGCGGTTACTGATAGCTAGGGAATCAGATTAGGACTGATGCCATCCATAGAAGATCTAGGGCATCCTCACTGGGTCAAGAAGGACCACCTGGGCCAAAGGCCACCTTCATGCATGACCATGCTCTTTTAGGTCTCCATCCGCATGCATGCAAGTCAATGGCAAATTAGAAGATAAAGTGACCTAATTAGGTCAAAGATTAGGTTTTGCACAGTTGAACTTTATAAATAGATGGTAAAGCAAGAGGAGACCTCACTTATGATTATTATTATTTTGGGAGCACTTGGATAGTAGCACAGCATGCAGCACATCAGTTGGGTTTGAAGACGGAGTCTTCAGCTAACAGGATTTCGGCAGTGAAACATCTGCCCTAGTCTTATTACGGGTAAGCTATACTGGTTCACCACTTGTTCTTCAGTTCATTCATCAGTTATATAGCACATGGTATAGATTGTTGCAGTGGCACGGTGCAGCCGTAAGAGGGGGTTTTCAGCCAGAAAGCCCTAATCAGCTGTAGGGATTCTAGCTCTCAGTTTCCTTCAGAAACTCAAGCACCAGTCTTATCACCAGCTACATACTCCAGCATTCTGCGATTATCAGCTCCATCTGAGCTCATCTGAAGGAGTTATCAGCATTTCCGGATCACCAAGGGTGTGAGCAGCTGCCTCAGAGAACCAAGATGCTATCCTACTTAGAGGGTTCAGAAATGCAGTATATTCCAGCCAAACTCTCCGGCACAGCAAGGCTATAAGCCCTGCAAATCAGCGGATCCATCGGACAGCTCCTTCCTTGAGGGCGTCACCTTTTTCTCTGGTTGGACGTATTGCTTCTGGGGCATTCACCGGAGGTAGGAGAGATAAGTTCCTCTCCGATCCAGTTCTCAGTGCTTGCAGACTTTATCTGAAGCAATCCAGCTCGTTATCAGTGGTAAGTGTGTATTCTATCTCACAAACCCTAACCCTAACTTTTCCTATAAAATAGGGATTTTTGCCTGGCAGTTTGTAAGCCCAGTTGTATCCGCATAATTGTTTAGAAATAGAAAATATTGGGATTTGGGATATTACAGTGGTATCAGAGCTATTTTCTTGGCCAGCTATGGGCTTAAGAGATGAAAAGTAGATGAATACAGAAGGAGATCCTTTTGTAACTTATAGGAGGAGGAAGAGTAGATACACAGAAGAATTTGAAGATATCCAGCTAGAGGATACCAATTCAGACATGGAACAGACATGTATTCATGCGGATAAGGGAAAAGGAACGGGAGATGAGGAGGATCGGATGGACTTTCGCAACTTAGTCTTTGCATTGCAAGACTTAGCGAAAGGACAAAAATAAGTCCTCAATGTAATCAGTAGACTGTCAGCGAAACCGGAACCAGGTATCAGCAGTGCACCCCCCTCACCGGTAGAGCGGGGATCTTCCAGCGGTAGTGGTAAGATGGCATACACCAACATCCAGAACACTCCCCACATATACAGCCGACCTACTATCAGGCCTACCATGCCTCACTTCTTGGCAGATACAGTAGGGGGCCCGGTCATGCAGGTAGAGCCCAGCGAGCCTTTTGGGGCTTATTTGCAGGAGTACATGGACTTAGGGGATGAGTTTCATGCTGCTATGTCTTTCTCAGACTTCTGCAACATGAAGAGCAGGAACAGGCCCAAGAATTTCAACAAGGGTTTTAGTCACAACTATGAGCTGCAGAAAACCTTGGGCAGGTTAACTATCCCAAACTTTGATGGAACTCGCGGAGGATCGGCGAGAACATGGGTCCAAAAGTTGGATACCTATTTCCAGCTCAACCCCATGATAGAGACAGACGCCATTAAGTTGGCTACACTTCACCTGGATGGAGAAGCTCACGAATGGTGGTACCATGGACTGGTGACATTGGGTCACAACACCATACATTATTACGGTGAGTTCACTCAGAAAATCATGGAGAGGTTCGACAGGAAAGATCCAGAGATCCATTTCAGGGAGTTGGCTCAACTCAAGCAGACTGGTAGCACAGAATCATTCATTTCATAGTTTCAGAGGCTAGCCATTATGGTAACAGATGTGTCAGAGAGCAGACTGACTATGTTATTCATTGAGGCCCTCATAGAGCCACTACGGGGATGGGTGAAAGCCTATAAACCCCTCACTCTGCAGGATGCTATTAGCAGGGCAAGGGATCTTCAGGATTCAGTTCCCAAAAACAAATTCCCTATGAAAACCAATTTTCCTGTTAGGGACAATTACAGGAAACCTTTCCAGCAGGATGTGCCTAAGAAAACCTGGTTAGATGAGGACACCAGGAAAGATTTGAGAAGGAAGAAGCTATGCTTCACCTGCCAGGAACCATGGGTACCAGGACACAGGTGCTCAGGGAAGGCAAAGGCACACTACATTGAGGTGTATTCAGATAGTGACAAGGATGACGATGAGCAGGAGGCCACAGAAGAGGAATCACACCAGGGTGACGCACCAGAGGGAGTCATTGCTACATTGTCTGGAGTACCGAGGTTCCATACTCTCAGGGTCAGGGGAGTATTGCAGGGTCACAGAGTAGGAGTTTTGATTGATGGGGGAGCCACCCACAATTTCATTGACTCCGCTTGGGTAGCCAAATGAGGTATTCAAACCCAGAAGTTCGAGGGATTCACTGTAGCAGTAGCCGGGAACTCCAGCATGGAGTGCAACTACTAGATCCCAAAACTGAATGTTGCCTTGGGTAACTATCAGATGACAGACTCTTTCTATGTAGTGGATGTAGCGGATACTCATGTGGTATTGGGTGTTCAGTGGCTTTACTCTATAGGAAAATACACTACAGATTATAGGGAAATGGAAATGGAGTTTCAGGGGCCAGATGGCAAGCGGGTATTTTTGAGGGGCATGAACACTTATCCCCCAAAACCGGTCTCGTCACAGAGAATGGAGGCAGTGCTTCGATAGGATGATATATAATGGGCTGCAGAATGTTTTGTCACCTTCAGGAAACCCCCAGAGACGAGCTCACAACACCCCAGTGACATTCAGGCCTTGCTACAGAAACACGAAAAGGTTTTTCGGGACCTTCCATTAGGCAGACCACCAGACCGGGGCTTTGAACACATCATCGAGCTAGAGGAGGGAACAAAAGCTGTCATCACCACTCCTTATAGGCATCCTAAGAGGTACAAAGATGAGATTGAGAAAACCATTAAAGAGTTACTGAAGCTTGGTTATATACAATCATGTTCTAGCCCCTTTGCATCTTCAGTAGTTCTGGTTAAGAAGAAGGATGGCACTCTGCGTATGTGCATCGATTACCGAGCGCTTAACAAAAAGACCATCAAGAACAGGTATCCCATTCCCAGGATTGACGAACTCATGGATGAACTTCGGGGAGCTCAATACTTCTCCAAGATCGATCTTCACTCGGGATACCATCAGATCAGGGTCGGGACTAGGACATTCCCAAAACAACTTTTCGCTGTCATTATGGTCACTATGATTTTTTGGTCATGCCATTTGGGCTTACCAATGCTACAGCTACTTTCCAGTCATGCATGAACCACACCTTCAGGGCACAACTACGTAAGTTTTTGCTTGTATTCTTTGATGACATCTTGGTTTACAGTAAAACATGGGAAGAGCAATTGAAACACCTGGACGAGACATTGAGTATTTTAGAAGAACAGTCGCTTTACGCGAAAATGTCCAAGTCTGAGTTTGGCATGAAGGAAATGCTGTACTTAGGACATGTGATCAATGCAGAAGGAGTACAGGTGGACATGGAGAAAATCCGAGCTATCAGAGATTGGCCCGCGCCAAAAACCGTGACAGAGTTGCGAGGGTTCCTAGGTCTGTGCACTTATTATTGATGGTACGTTAAGGGATTCTCCCAGTTTGCAGCACCCCTCACAGATCTCACCAAGAAGGGGGCATTCACTTGGACCGACTCAGCGCAGAAAACTTTCGAGGAGATGAAGGTTATCATGAGTTCTTGCCCAGTTTTAGCATTGCCAGAATTCTCACAACCCTTTACAGTAGAATGTGATGCCTCAGGAGAAGGGTTAGGAGCAGTACCGATGCAGAATCATCACCCTATTGCATTTGAGAGCCGTAAGATAAAGAAATACGAGCGCAATTACTCCATATATGACAAAGAGATGCTAGCTATCTTGCATGCTCTCACAAAATTCAGACAGTACCTGGTGGGCAGTAAGTACAAAATCAAAACAGATCATAACAGCCTCAAGTATTTCTTGGAACAAAAGGAACTGAATGAGCGACAACAGAAATGGGTCAGCAAGGTACAAGCCTATGATTTCAAGATTGAGTATGTGAAAGGTAAGAATAATGTAGTGGCTGATGCATTATCTAGGCGACCATCCCCATTATCTCTCAGTAGTATATCCACGGATTGGAGGGCACTTCTCTTGGTGGAGTACTCCAAAAATAAATTCGCCTGCGAATTATTGGATGGGCAAATTCAGGATGACAGGTACAGGATTGTGGATGACATCATCTACTACAAGGACAAAATATACCTCGTCCCAGAATCCACATTGAGGAAGAAGATCATCCAAGCAGCCCACGATTCTCCTTTATTAGGGCATCAAGGGTTTTTAAAAACCTACAGGCAGATCAGAGAGAGGTTTTCATGGAAGGGCCTCAAGGGGGAGATTATGCAGCATGTCCGGGAATGTAGCATATGTCAGCAGAACAAGGTTGAGAACACACATCCAGCAGGGCTACTCCAGCCACAACTGATTCCAGAACAGAAGTGGGAGAGCATCTCCATGGACTTCATTACAGGCTTGCCCAAGGTCCAAGGGCGAGATTATTTATATGTAGTAGTTGACAGACTGACCAAGTTTGCACATTTCTTCTCGATACCATCAGATTACTCGGCAGCTCAGGTGGCGGAGTTATTTTTCAGGGAGGTTTTCAGGTTACACGGGTTGCCTAAGACCATTGTCAGTGATCGAGATAGCAGGTTCACAGGTGCCTTTTGGCAGGAACTGTTCAGATTGGTGGGGACCGAACTGGCTACTAGTACGAGTTATCATCCCTAGAGTGACAGGAAAACAGAAATAGTCAACAAGTGGATCGAAGGTTATCTCAGGAACTACGTAGCAGGGCAGCAGGGAACATGGATCAAATGGCTACACCTGGGAGAGTATTGCTACAACACTACTTATCACATGTCTATTAGGATGACTCCTTTTAAGGCATTATATGGTTATGAGGCCTTGGACTATGCAGATTTGGAATTTGGAGACATCAGAGCTCCTAAGGCTAAGGATTGGATACAAGACAGTCAGGACATCTTGAAAGTATTGAAAGAGAATTTACGGACAGCCCAGAATCAACAGAAGATGTATGCCGACAAACACAGGATTGAGCGGAGCTTTGAGGTAGGGGATTTAGTCTACTTAAGGCTCCAGCCTTACAGACAGTCGTCACTTAAAAAGAAAGGAGCAGAGAAATTAAAACCCCTCTTCTATGGACCATACAAAATAATTTAGAAGGTGGGAGAGGTGGCATATGAGCTAGAGCTTCCCAGAGAAAGCAAAATCCACAATGTGTTCCATGTGTCCAGCCTGAAGAAGACCCTTGAACACATATTTCATTAAATTTGGAAATATTCTATTACAGGGACTTCATCCACATTGAGTTTGTTTTGTAAATCTCTAAATACATATTCTATTAAATCTAGAAAAATCAACTCAAATAACTATTCCATTAAATTTGGAAGAATTAATCCAATGAACTATTTTATCAATTAATATTTTTTATTTATTTCAAGTAAAACTTTAGTATTCAGTCATTCAAAAGGAAATATTACATCTCAATAGAACTAGAGGAAATATTACATCTCAATTAGAACTAGATGGGTTAGATCTAGAATTTAGAACTTCCTCTAGATTGGGTACTTTCAAAATGAGGAAAGTCATAGCCTTTGAATCCTTACATAACTTCTATTAATATTATTTATAGTTTGTATTAAATTTTAAGTTGATTAAATTATTTTATGAAATAATACCAACATTGTCATAGTAATTATTTTTGTCTTTGTTGAGTATGTTGTTTTATTTTTGGAAGTTGACACCGCTTATAATCAAAACAAGAAAATATTTTATGACTTTAAAGGCTAAGTTTTACCCTTGTAATAATTAAAGTAAATTATGATTTAAAATAGCAATATAACTTATTATTATTGTTATTGGTAGTGGTAGCGTATTAAAAATTGAGTTGATAAATGTTTACTTCATGAATAATCGATTAACGTGAGAAATTTCTTACCTATAAATTTATTTAATGATATTGATGTTAGTAAAGCCTCCCTTATTTATTAATAGTAATTATTTTAACAGTCAAAATCAATTCTTAACTATAATAGGATTAGTGCAGTACACTTTGATTTTTCTCATATTCAAGAGGAAAGGGAGAAAACCAACTGAACTAATTATCGCAAGTGTTCTTTATTTATTTATGAAGTATTTGAACAATGTGTTTAATTGAAAATAGCATATTTATATTGAAAATATAGATATATTACAATATTTATATTATCATTAAGATTTTATATCATCTATTAATTTCTGTTAGGACACGGAGGAATCGAACCACCATCATCTTGCTTGTAATGCAGGTGCTCTTCCATTGAGCTAGCACCCTTTACAACATGGGGGGAGAGGGACTGTGTTAACACCTAAGCTATGTGAAAGCTTTTAAAACCATAATGAATTTTACATTGTTCCCCCGACGATCATGCGTGGAGTTCCCACTTGAAATGTTGGTTTGAAAAACTCACTAACAACTTAATCCAGAAAATCATTCACAATGATGACAAACTGTGAAAGCCTACACTCTGGAAATGTTACTACTTTGTCTTTGATGAGTATAACATATTGCACTAGTACAAAGTTCGCACCACTTTAAAGTCTACAGAAGAAAATATAATATTAATTAGAATGCAACCGAGTAGAACAATTAAATTTATATCAATTATAATAACAAATAATAGGGAAAAGTCACTTCAAACCTTATTGCAAATGCCTTACAGTATTCACAAAGGAAGCCTAGAAGATGTTTTAAGGTTCATTATTGAATATGATTATGCACATTTGATATAGTGACATGTTGAGTTTATATCAAAAGCAAATTAAAAAGTTAAAAATTGAATGGTGTTATCTAATTCACATAAATTACCATCACATGAATTAACATAGAAGTTGAACCAAAATTTTCATATTAGTAAATAACATAAAATTCCTCAAAAAAGGGCTTGAAGAGAATATTTGATATACAACAAACATTGAAAAGTGTTTCTTCTTGTATATTAATAACTCGTTCAAAGAGAAAATTACATTCATGAAACATCTCCGCCTAATCTCCTTATATTCAGTCAAACAAATCAGTTACAACTTGTACACCACATTTATTTATCGTGGTCTTCCTACAATCTTCTTTCTTTTGTATCCATGCCCAAACTATGGTATTAAGTGGAATAGATCCAAGTCATGTGTCATGAAGGTTTGGTACCCAATATTGTTCTAAAATTTTTCCTTAT
>LPNX010001103.1:226072-247264 GCA_001517045.1 Pseudotsuga menziesii | reverse complement strand
GACCAGTGCTGAAAATTGTGTTGAAATAATACCTTCCTAGTTAAGAGGGAGTGTTGATGTATATGTAACTTCGGAATGTATTCTTCTATGTATCTTATGTATTATAACCTGATGTTTATTCCGGGATGTCTCTATTATGTATTTGAGTCATGTGGTCATTGCTCGATGTTCCGATCGGGAGGATTAATAATGTAAACAAGTCATATCAAGTCATTAGGTAAGTCCCCACAGTTTCGGGGCACTTGAGTTATTATACACTAATTAAGGTGTAGGCTCGAGTAGTAATTATTAGGTCGAGCCTATGTGTGAAATGGAAATTCAAGTGAACGGACTAATATAAATAGAGAGTGTGAGTCTCTCTATTTATCACTTGTGATACATCACTTGCTCTCTCAAGTGTGGCGCACCTTTGGAGAAGGAAATACTTTGGCTTGACAGAAGACAGAAGGCTGCTGTTGTGTTGGGAGGTCATCTTACTGTTTTGGGTTTCACATCTTGTGGTGATACTATCTTAGAGGAAGTTGAGGGGTTTTCTCCATTTATGGTTTCCCCTATCAAAACTCTTTGTGTCTCTTGTCTCATGTGATGTGCTTATGTTATTGCTGTGCTTGTTATTCTCTCAGTGAAAAGATCCTAACATAATGCTAGCTTAAATGTTGAAAAACTAACAATTTTTTCCAGATTCCCTACCATTCATAGTTAATAAGTCTAGGAATGTTGACAAATATAGAGGGAAAAATCCATTCTTAGGTTAGCGTAATTTTGTCTAGAGGATGATATTAATCCTCAACTGTCCATTTTGGGGTCAGATTTTGTTACAACTATATATACATCTGCATTCTTAATATTATATGCACCCTTGCTATATACATGAGAATTTTTTTCATATTTGTATCTAATTGTTTGGATTCACATGGATGCATATGAATATTATTTTTCCATCAAAATTTGAATATTTTATGTATTATTTGATCAAGTAGTTTTTGTTTCTGGTTTAAACCCAAGCGATGGATGCAATTTTTTGTTTTTAAGGTGGAAATTGCCTTCTGTCTAGCTCCAAGAGGATTACAATGGGCCCAAATTTGTCAGGCCCATAAGCGGCCTGTTTTTACCAATACGATGGCCCTTAAAAATATGAATCAGTAATTACAACTATTTTTTATTTGGCTAAGTCCATACTCTTATGTCATAATCACCCAGGACTTGCACCTAGAATTTAACCTGATGAATAGACTGATATTTCACTGCTGAAATACAACAAAGTAGAAATGTCAAAATCATCTGTTAACAAATTTTTTTTTGTTGCAAGTATTAGATGAGATACACAACTAAATTGAGAAACCATCAAATATCAATTGATGGCTCATCTCTTACTTCAAAATTCTGGGTCATTTTGAAAAGATCTGAAAATGTATCAATCAATTGACATCTCGTAATAATTTCACTTCAATTTCACTTGACAAATCGGTGCATCCTACATAACTAGCAGTAATCTTGGCAATGCTGAGAACCACCTTCAAAAGACCTCTCTCTGCACTAGTTCTCCGGGAAGATGAGACCATCCACAGATGTCAATCAAAATGATCATGAATTCCTTTACAATGATGGCATATAAGGCTGTGGCCTTAATATTATAAATTAGTAATCACGTATCTCTGGTAGTAAGCGTTCTACAAGGGAAGGGTAGCTGCATAGAAAATTGATTATAAAAATTTAGATAGATCCTAAAAAGTGCCTGGCTCTCACTGTAACTGTTCATATTCTACACTCAAAGAATAATCCAGAAAATACCTAGGTAGTGATAAAGCTGGAAACCTATCTAAACAGCAACAATCTTCAAATTCTAGAATCTACAAACACATACTATAGAAAAATAATAACAACAAGTACAAAGATATTTGCAAATCCAATCAGAAACATCTTACCTCCACCTTTTTTGTGGTCCAGCTCCAGGACTTCTTTTACAGAGAGAATTACCTACAGGGAATCTTCACTTCAATCCCAGCAAGTAAGTATATAGTAAGCACTTTTTATCTATTTCTACTCCACAAAAAAATTAGTAGGTGTCTTAATAATGCAACAAAGGATATAAACTTATTTTGCCATAGCTGCCTGCAATGAAGGATATGTATCAGTTAATGGTGATACCAATTAGTATACCCTAGTTGAATATGATGGAATGTAATTTTAAAATTTTTGTCCTTCGTATACCCTCTCCAGTATTTTCTGTAGCCCATACACTTATTTCATTCCTAGATCTATCTATCTATCTATCTATCTATCTATCTATCTATCTATCTATCTATCTATCTATATATATATATATATATATATATATATATATATATATATATATGCTTGTGTTGTTTGTTGTACTGGTGAGCTTTAGATGTAACTATAGTATACACTTGAAAGTGTTTCATATATATACACACACACACTTGTGTTGTTTACTGTACTTGTGGGCTTTGGATGTAACTATAGTATATACCTGAATTTGTTTCTTGATTGGTATTTAGAATGCATATAAGTTTATTGATTTTTAACTATCTTTTGAATCATGATTTACATTCTAGGAAGTAACGGGTGTTGGCATCCTCTGTGATCCTTGTAAGGGGAAAGGATGGGTGGCCTGTGACTTCTGTGAAGGTCAGAAGATAAATGTGCAAATGCAAAGCAAGTGATTTTATCAGTGTTGTCTCTCTTGCATGGTCGTGAGTCTGTTCGCATGACTATGTATCTCTGTTTGTGTATGCCTGCTTTTAGATATTTGGATTAATGAACTTGCATTTTGAAAGCCTCTTCTAGCAGTGGATATTCCCATTTTGTTTTCATGTGAGTGGTCTTTAATATGCCTGGATTCGATTTTTTCTCTTCTATGTGGAAAAGTAGCTAATCTTTCATTCAACCAGAAATAATGCCTTAGTAATTAAATGACATTATAAATGTGTAAAGTGATGCTTACTTGTCTTGCAAATATGCATTAAGATTGTTTGGAAGATGTGTTAAATGCCATTTCACGTAGGGATTTGCAGCTCAAGGAAAGACCGGTTTTTAATTTTGGTGAATAGAGTAAAGTATGTATGCTCTAAAGCACTTGAGGCTTAAAGTAAGGAATACTGTTGTCAGGCAAATACCAAGACTGTCCAAGGTACACCTCTGATGGTGGGCATTTTCTCGTTTGAGCTAGGAGTGTGGCTCAAGTGTCAGATATTTTTTCACACTGTAGTTGCACAACATATTTGTGTGGTTTGAATAGTAAAAATTTCTCTTGTCACTTTAACCACAAATCGTGAAATTGAACTCTCACTAGGAACAAGCCAATGCATACCCCATAATCTCCAAAAAAAAAACAAATTCTAGTTACTTGAGAATCTGAGATACCAAGTTTCCTATCCCAAAATTAGAAGCAATCTTTACAAAATCTCGATAAATAGATTATAAGATTCATTTTGATAAGACGTGTTTTTGATAAAATTCAGTCTACCCCCAATGCTATTTTTGGATAGCAGACACCTAATCGCTGATGTAGATGTCTAGGAGAGATCATTGCTTCAATAAAGATGGATTTTCTTTGGAGAAGTGGAAGGGTTTGATGAAAGTAAAAGTAAAATTCCAAACAAGGGGGTAGTGTTCTATTTCTTTTAGTTGGATGATTGGGTATGCGATAAATGTTCATGATAACCTGGAACTCAAATAGACATGGAATCATATTTTATGTTTTTTTCTTCATGGGAAAGTCTTGCAGTAGTAACATCAATGTAGACATGATCTGTAAATATGGGACTTATAGCCCTCAGGTCTCACCAACACGGCTTTTCTGCAGAATTGAAATTTGGTCTCTACTCTTAGAATAATTCAGGGTTCTCTGTTTTCAGAGTTGATTCCAAGGATTCTATTCTAGATTGGTTCATTGCTTTAGGTCAGGTTTCGAGCTGTTGAAATTCAAAACCAATGCTAATCACCAATGTCAATTCACTCTCTGCAATGGGACATTCAATTTGTCAAAGCCGAGGTCAAAGTCTCCTTGTGCATAAGTGGGTAGTATGTATGGAAGGGTTCGGTTCTGTTTACAATGCTCTGTTTCTAGGTCAATTACATCACATACTGTGTATTGTAATGCATAATCACAGGATTTGTTTGTGGCTCAACTATATCTCCCCATTAAATATACATTCAAGCATTAAATCCAACACAGATTTGGCTCAATCTTCATTCAAATTGCTACCACCAACATTACTCCAAGTCCATAAAGGACCTTGCATCTAGCTAAGAAATGGGTTTTCTCCATCATTTGAAATGGATTATTGTTGTAGTCATATTGGACTCGCTACTAATTTCACAATTTCCTTTGAACTGAATTCCATTTGTTAGCACATGAAGAATGCATGATAATTCCATTTTGTTGTTGATAAAGTAGACCGTGTTCATTTCTCTCGGCTGCTCTTGGACTATTAACTTGGGAATCATTCCTCTAGGGTTGATAAACCTTATTTGTGAATGTGCATACCCTCTCCTGACATGCCATGACTAAGGTATGATCTATTCTAGCTGAGATGTGAATGTGTTGTCTCTATTCTATAGATAGTGGTTGATTTTTAAGCTATAGTAGGTATATATTTTGTAGATGGTAGGTATGATGGAGTTATATGTACTTCTTGGTAGATTTAAGAAATATTCCCTAAGTTTATCTTTAGTTTGTAGCACTATTTAGTCTGTTGGATGTATCTAGATATTTTGGTGAGAGGTTGAATAAGTTTTCATTTTTATACTACAATATAATCTTAAATAGATGTGGAGGGATCCACTTACAATACATACATTTTCAAATAATGACCCAAAGGAAACTTCCAATGGACAATTCCAACATTATTTGGATGTCTACAATCGAATATTATTGGTCTTGGCTAGCTACCCTACTCCTCAAAGTTTGTTTGCTGCAAAATGCTTGAAAACAACTTGCAAACAACTTGTAACTCTGACATTAAGCTCCTGTCTCTGTTGGTTGTCCAAATTCCTATAGTAGTCTGAGACTTGTTGTATTAATGGTTTTCTAACAACACTTTTTCTACTTTTAAGATAAATTCCATACATTTATTGCCATGATCTACTCATTCGTATGTCTTTCTTTCTCTGCTCTACAATATTAAAATGATAAAAATATAGTGAAATTTACCTCTTTTGTGTGTGACAGTCCTCTTTTTTGTTGTTTACTTGCTTTGTTGTTGGGTAAACTTTTATAATGCTTCCATCTATTCTCAAGTGATTATGTGAATATTAGTACCACTCCATTAAAACAAATTTAGTGTATTTATTTGAGCACTGAATGGTAAGTTAAAACAGTGAACCTTGTTGGATTTAAGAAGTACAACACTACATGGGATCGGATATTTGCATTGAATCCTCTAACTTTCAAGGTTAGGTGGAAGGGAAGAAATTCAAATGCTATTACATTGTTTCTGATGTCAGTTGTTAGGATGATAGCCTATTAGTCATTAACAAGTTGGGCCTTAAGGTAGCATGTTGGACCCCTAGATAACAATTATTATTTATACTAAGTTGGGGAATTATTTCTTGAGGAACATGCCTTTTGTTTGCATAGAAAAACTACATTTTACTTTGAAATTTTTCATTTTTACTAGTCAGATGGTTATCCAAGAATATGTTTTCCTAAAATTTCCAACTGATGATAATGTTTAATAGAATTCGTTTTGACTTTTTTTATATTGTGTTATCTAACAAATTGATGTCAATTTTTCAGAGCTATCGAAAGTGCAGAAGCTTGTTCTTACAAGGAAGGCAGTGGAAGGAGAAATATTGACTGCTGTGGAGGTCATCCCTAAGAGTGAGTCACAACAAAGCATTTTGGAGAAGTACAAAAAAGATGTTAAATATCAATGGTATGTCATAGATGTTTTATTGTTACTTCTATTTAGATTATTAGTGTTCTTTTCATGTCTACCCATGTTAGGGGTTCATGAGTTTCCTTCTAATGGGCATGTTACGATCATCTGTCTGGAGTTGCATAGACTTTTGATCCCTTTATTTTACAATTCTCATACATAGGATGTTGGATGTTTCTTACGAATGTTGGATAGTTTGTTGTCTTTCTTTGCCTACAGATCTAGAATTAGATTAAATGCGTAGAATAAAGAACACATGCATATTCACATGGATTAATACAAATAAATTTTGTAAGAGATGCTTATAATATGGAAAACCATTACTTTCAATGATTTTAAGTTTTCTCCTAACACATACACTTACGTACATCCATACATGCACACACAACAGTTTTGTTGTTGAGTTAGAATCTCAAAACACATAGAACTTGCATTTTTAAAGTCCATGACCTGTTGATTATTTATTCAAATACTGTTGTGATTCTTTTCTATATTCCACTATGTGGTCTTCTGGCCTTTGTATTGTTGTGGAACTCTGATTTTTTCAGCTATGTTTCATGTATTCTAATTCTTGCAAAATTATGTTCACTTATGGAGCATTGGTTTTGGAAACTTAGGGTGACAGGTCTCAAATTGTGTGGATCACTTTGTTGTTTCTATGACCTTGCAATTTTGGAGGTTTTCTTCTTGTTTCCTTTCATCCCCACAACTTTTCTATTTTGGATTATTGCAGTTCTGCAAGACAATGAACTTGCACAATAAAATTCTCTCATTTTTACCTAGATTAGTCCTCCCCTATCTAAACCCCATGTGATCCCCAAATGTAAAGTCGAATGTTGTATTATTTAATATTAAGTGAAGAAATTGAACTATCTCCAAAACCCCCACCTCCCTTCTTTCTCTAAGCTTCAATTTTATACAATGGTCTTTGAATTTAAATTGGCACATCTAATTCCAATGGGAAATAAATTGAATTGTCCATTATTAAAACTGTTGGTATTTAGAATCCCATAAATCAAATTAGTCTTCATCATCACAAATATGGAACTCATGAATTGTTCATTAATGTGCCTGAGATAAATTTCAATTTGAGATTGTTTGTTGATAAACCCCTTTTGAAATTTTGAATAGTTCAAGCAAACATTTGTTATTTTCTATGTAAAGTTTCCTTTATTCATTCCTTCTCCATGTCTCTTCACCAATTTTTACTTTGAATCCCATTCTCTTTTTCTTTTTGTGTTGTTTTTGTTAGTTCTTATTTCACATTCTCTTCATTAGCTATTATTAAATGGATTCATGAAGCTATGTTGCGTGGAGGTGCCCCTCTCTCCGCCCCTGCGCCCAAAATTCACAGGATTCATGAAGCTAAAGGATTCATGAAGCTATGTTGTTGAAGTGATGGAATGCCCCTTCAGAATCTCTTGATGGAACAATCGTTAGTAAGATGAGAAACCCCTGAACTTCATCTACCTCCTTGTGGCCTTATCAATTGTGGAAACCGATATGATCCTTTTTCCTGTTGACATCTTACTAATTTTTAGATTATAAATAATGCACATAATATAAATAAACTTTGATATGTTAATTGTTAAAATATTCATTATATCATATATGCTACACATAGTAGACATCTTCTTTTAGTAACCATTCATGAGTTCTTCTCTTACCATCCCATTGCTAAAGAAAATCACCTCATCAATGAATAACAACATGTATGTAGCAACACACACATCCTCAATTGGTTTCTACAACTATTTCTTAAACACATCGCTGATTCTTTGTCCATATCAAGTTTAGGTTATTAGGTATGCATGAATACATTATGTTGTTCTCTAAGACTCTTTTGCAGACCACTTTAATAGATTGCATAACTGTTTAGGATATTTTGTTGCTTGAGCATGGTAGATTTTTGTGCTTATTAGTGTGGTTGAAAAAATAAATTGGAATGTAAGCATGAATGTCTTTGGATCTTATTGTCTTTTATCAGAATTACAAATGATGAAATCTATGTGTTAATATTTCTCCTCTTCCTGATTCTTAAAGGGTGCTAGCCCAATGGAAGAGCACCTGCTTTACAAGCAGGAGGTTAGTGGTTCGATTCCTCCATGCCCTAATGATATTGGAATGTATTTCTAAAGGTAAAAAATGTAGTAGTGCAAGATGGATGCAATATTAGACGCAACACTAAATGCAAAACACGATGTAAAAGTGGACGTCACACTAAACACAAAAGTGGATGCAAAAGCTGACATTATGTCAAACGCAAATATGAACACAAAAATGGATGTCATACTAAACGCAAAATTGGATGCAAAAAGAGACTCAACACTAGACACAATTAATGACTCAAAACTAGATGCAATACTAGCCTCCAAAACTAGACGCAACAGTAGATGCAGAAGTGGACTCCTAACTAGACGTAAAATTGGACATTAAATTGAGCACAAAATATGGTGTATCGATGGACATAAAACTAGGTGTAACACCAGGTGCAAAAATGGAAGGAACACTTGCTGCAAACAAAAACTTAAAATGAGACACAATATTGGATGCAAGATGGGACAAAACATTGGATGTAAAACTAGACGTAATATTGAATGCAATATGGGATACAACATTGGACACAAGACTAGATGCAATATTGGATACAAACATGGGTGCAAAAATAGGCACAACACTAGGCACAACACTGGGTGCAACATTGGGCTCAAACATAGATGCAAAAAAAGACATCAACCAGGATGCAAACTAGGTGCAAACTTAGATGCAGAATACAACGTAAAACAAGATGAAACATTAGGCACAAACATGGATACAAAAAAATACATAAAACAAGATAAAAGATTATATGCAAGTGGGGATGCAACATTATAAGTAAAATTGGATGCAAAACTAGATGCAACATTGGGCCGAAAATTGGATGCAAACCTAGATGCAACGTTAGATGCAGAATTGGACACATAATTTTATGCAAAACATGGTGCAAAATTGGGTGTAAGACTCGATGAAAAACTAGGAGCAAAAAAAGATGCAACATTGGATGCAAAACTAAGCGTGAAACTGGGTGCAAACAAGGATGTAACAAAGGACGCAAAAAAAGATGCAATAGAAGTTGCAAAATTGGGTGGAAATAAAGGCGTAAAAAAAGATGCAAAAAATTAGGCGCAAAAATGGACACAAAAATGGATTTTAAAAAGGACGGAAAAAAAAGATGCAATAGACGACGTTTTACAAAAATGTATAATAGCACAAGGTTTAGCGCCAGATTGTTCACCACAATTGAGAAAAAATTACACTAAAATCTGGCGCTAAATTCGACGCTAAATCTAGTTTTTGTTGTAGTGTGAAGGATATGTTGCCGTGATAAATTGTTTTTAAAAGTGATCCTTTACGACCTGAGAAATGTACACTTCTTTTACCTATTTTGATAGAGCTCAGCTCTAAGCCCTATGAGGCTGTTGACCTCTGTCTGGTTTATTTTTAGTTTTTAAAATAGATTTTTAAAGAAAAAGAAAAACTGTTAAACAGTCAAGACTTGTAAATGGATTAAGGGTTTTTACTTGTCAGTAATGTATGGTTACTGTTCGATAAATATTACTTTGTATAGTTCTGTTTCTCACAGGCTTGAGCCTCGACCTTGAATTTTAAAGGCCATAAGCCATTGCTTCTTAATCAATTTTGTTTTTAACAAATTATTGTTGTATTATTTTAGTTTATTATAATGTAATTAAAATGATTTACAGTGCAATGTAATTATGGAAATTTTTACTGTGTTAAGTGTATTATTATTACTCTATTTGGCTCATAAGGGTAAATTTTTAAGTATACCCTATAGTTCGGGAAAGAATAAATTTTACCTGGAAAATTATTAGCTTTGTTTTATTATTTTCCTTCAATGATTTTTACAGTTGTTTTAATTCTTATAAAGGAAGATTTAGGGTAAATACTGCAAGCCTGAGAATAGGATTAATTTTATCTTTCAATAACCTAGGTAGTTGTCTTGAGGTTACAGTATAAACTTCTGTCTTAATACAGAGACACATAATGTCTCGAAATAAATTATTATAAGATTTTATTGAAAACTATCTAAACCTAAACCCTAAGTGATAGTTTGTTTACTATTCCCATGTTTATTTGTTAAACTATATCTATTGTGTTTATAATAATATATTAAAATAGTTCTATATGTAGTATGATTACTAAATATCTTTAAATACCTATGTTCAATTGTTGTCTGAAGTAAATAAATTCAACAGATAAAGTATTTACTGTTTCTTTACAGAATAAATTATAAGCAATCTATAGTAGAATTTATTTACATTTTTCATTCAGGTTAAATGAAAAACATCATATCTACCTATACACCCAGTTGTACTAGAGTACTGCCTAAGCCAGGCAAGGAAAACTACAGCATGGAATTCTATTTCAATTTTTTTCCCATTTAACATAGTTACTACTATTTCTAACATCATCTGTCAATTACTAAGTCCATCAATACACGATTACTCTTTTCTTCATAAACCCTAATAAAATACTAGCATGCCTGTATTTGAAAACTAGTAAATATTTTACTGATGACAGTAAATCAATAAAATAACATGCAACAAATAAAACCTATCAATGATGAGGTGACAACAGCTTAAGGAGGTTGTTTCTCCTAACCAACTCTTGTAGAAATCTTAGACTGCTCTTCCTCAGGACCCCCGAGCCTGTTTCCTGGTCCTCCTGGTAGAGTACTGGGTGAAGGATATGTCCTTAAGACCTTCTGTCACCTGACTGGTCCAATTACCTCAGTAATCCAAATCTGATCACAGTAATAAGAACTTCAGCCTAATAGCTGCAATAAGTTCAGTCTCAGCATTTAACCCCACAAAATCACTTCAGTAATCCCCTCCATCAAATTTCTCATGAGTAAATTCATTCACTCTGAATGATCACCTCTCAGAAATGAGCAGCCTCAACCTCTTCAATTTAAAATTTTATAGAAATGCCTAGGGTTTCTGGGTCAGTTTTCACTTAATGAGTCACCGGCTCCAATTCCACTTTTTGGGGGAATCATGACCTCAAATATAGGGAAGTTTCCACCTACAACAGTTGGAAGTAGTTTGAGGATGATGCCACTTGTCAATGTACTCTCCATCCAGTATCCTCCACCAAGTGACCAGTTAACACTCTTTTAAGAGCTTCCCTAAGTTATTGTCTCATCATTTATTTATTTATAAATAAAATATTCTGAATTACATTAATTATTCTTGACCTCACTTGGTCATCAATTACAAACTTAGCATAAAATATAACACAATTTTCCTCAAATAACATTAATTTTTTTTTGCAAATTGGGGCATGTGACATACACACCCCTTTAATTTATAACATCGTCCTCGATGTTATTTATTCCTCATCCTCAGAGTTCCCCTGAAATAGAATTGGATATGCATCCCGCATATGACTTTCCAATTTCCAGGTGACTTCTTTTGGACTAAGGTGCTTCCATTGCACCTTCACCTGACCAATGGTGCGATTCTGAAGCGAGATCTCCCTCCATTTGAGGATACAATTCAGTTCCACTAGAAAATCTCCTTCGGGTTCCACCTGCACATCATTCCAATTAATAACATGAGTAGCATCATGTACATATTTTTTTAATATATAAATGTGAAAAACATTGTGAACTCTTAGAAATGGTGGTAGAGCTAACTGATATGCTACCTGTCCTATCCTGGACAGTATTTCAAATGGACCACAATATCGAGGGGCTAGCCTGGCAAAGCTACCCATCCTCTGAGAACTCTTTTTGGGTCTCACCTTAATAAACACATGTTCGCCTACCTGGAACTCCTTTGGAGTTCATTTAAGGTATGCTCGACTTTTCTGTCGATCTTGCACAATTTTCAAATTACCTTGTACTTGTTTTACAATTAACTCCATTTCTTTCAATAATGCAGGTCCTAATACTAACCTGTCCACTGTATTACTCCAAGAGATGGGAGTATTGTATTTCCTTCCATACATAATTTCGAAAGGAATATACCTAGCTGAATCTTGATAATGATTATTGTAAGCAAATTCTACCAGGTGTAAATAATCTTCTCATTTACCTGGTTGCTCCTTTACGTACATTCTGAGTAGATCCTCCAATACCTAATGTACTCTTCTGGTCTGTTCATCAGTTTGAGGATGGAAAGAGGTACTAAAGTTTAACATAGTATCTAATCCTTTAAACAAATATTTCCAAAAATTACCTGTAAATTTAGGGTATCGGTCTGAAATTATCACCTTCGGTATTCCATACAACCGAAAAATTTGTTTTAAGAAAATATCAGCAATATTTGCAACTTTATAAGTAGTTTTTACAAGTATTAAATGGGCTGCTTTACTTAATTTGTCAACCACTACCATTATTGAGTCATTTAAGTTCTAATTTCTAGGTAATCCCATAACAAAATCAAGGCTAATTATCTCCCATTTCTAGCTAGGAATAGGCAATGGCCGAAGTAGCCCAACTGGATGTTGATGTTCAGTTTTTACTTGCTGACATTCGAAGCATCTAGCAATATATTCTACCAATTCATTTTTCATGTTTGGCCAGAAATAATCCTTTCTTAGCATGGTTATAGTTTTCTGATAACCCAGATGCCCTGAATAAGGAGTTTTATGAATTTCGTTTAAAATTAACAGCTTAATATTAGGTACATTAGGTACGTATAATATGTCTTTATACAATAGTAATCCTTTTTCATTCAAGCTCTACCCTGTACTTAGAATTTCTATTAAATTCTCTTTTACGTTTGCTTGTAATTTTCGGTAATTTCCATCTTGTTCTATTCCACCTTCAAATTGTTCTTCCAAGTCTATTGTATAAGTGTTGATGGCTGCTATAAAATTCAGCTTTGCATTTCTACTTAATGCATCAACAACCTTATTCTCCTTTCCTTTAATGTGTTGAATTTCAAAATCGTATTCACTTAGAAAATCTAGCCACCTAGCTTTCCTAGCATTCAAGTTAGGTTGATCTAACAGGTATTTCAATCCTTTATTATCTGTCATTAATATAAACTGCCTTCCAATTAAATGATGACACCACACCTTTAAATCATGTATGACAGTAGCTAATTCTAAGTCATAGGTCACATAATTTTTCTCATGCATCTTTAGCTTCCTAGACTCATAGGCAATGACATGTCCTTCCTGAGTTAATACTCAACCTAAACGGTCATTGCATGCATTAGTACATACTATAAAATATTTATTAGGGTCAACAATTCTTAGAATTGGTGTGGTGGTTAATAATGTTTTTAACTTTTTAAAACTGTCTTCGCACTTTTGATTCCAATCAAATTTATTCCCCTTTTTCTGCAAAGAGGTTATAGGATTTGCAATTCTTGAAAACCCTTCAATGAATCTACGGTAATAACCAGTAATCCCCATGAATGATCAGACATCAGTTACGTCTTTTGAAACTGGCCAATCTTCGATTGCCTTTATCTTTTCGGGGTCAACATAAATCCCTTCTTTCATCACCACATGACCTAAATACTGGATTTATCTTTAAATAAGTCACATTTACTAAATTTTGCAAAATGTTGATGCTCTCGTAACTCTTGCAAGACAATTTTTAAGTGTTCTTTATGTCCCTCTTCAGATTTTGAGTAAATTAAGATGTCGTTAATAAATACGACCANTGACGGACCCCGCTACCCCAAAAACAAGAAATACCTGAAAAAATGTGATGATGATGTCATCATCACGTTTTTTCAAGTATTTCTTGTTTTTGGGGTAGCGGGGTACATCAAAAGTATGCAGTGTGGGTACTCGTTGGATGCAGAATAAAATTCCGCATCCAACGAGCTCTCCCGATCGAAATTTGAGTAAAAACACAATGAGATATGTCAAAAATACGAACAAAAAAAGTAGTTTTTTTTAATGACAAATATGTCAATTCAACCATTATGGTTGACTTATTTTATTGAAATTCTATTGGTTCTTGAATTCCAACTCACAAAAACTTATTTTGGCACGTTTTCTTATAAGGCCCATTTTAGACCCCAAATTTCCTCTAATGTTTATCCAGATATTTGTGCATTACATTATTCATTAGACACATAAAAACAGCTGGAGCATTAGTAAGCCCGAAGGGCATAACAAGAAACTCGTAATGTCCATATCAAGTTCTAAAGGTTGTTTTAAAGAGTTCTTCATATTTGATTCGAACCTGGTGGTATCCAAACTGTAAATCAATATTTGAAAACACTGTGGCTCCACATAGATGATCAAATAGATCATCTATGCGAGATAATGGGTATCTGTTATTGATATTCAATTTATTTAATTGACAGCAATCTATACATAGTCATAGAGTTCCATCCTTCTTCTTAACAAAGATGACAGGTGCCCCCTAGGGAGACACATTAGGTCTAATGTAATTCTTATCAATAAGTTCTTTTAACTGTGACTTAAGTTCATTTAATTCTAGTACATTCATCTGATAAGGGTCTTTTGAGCTGGGTACTGCTCCATGTACCAGCTCAATAGTAAAATCTAATACTGGTTTCGGAGGCAGTCCTGAAATTTCTTCCAGAAATACATCTGAATATTCCCTTAGAATCAGAATATCTTCCAATTTTAATTTATCTAAGTTGTTAATATTTTCTTCATTGATTACTGTTACTGCATAAGATTTAAAGCCTTTCCTAACAGCTCTCTTAAGCTGCAAAGCATAAATATTCCTTACGGTTGTTTTCCTATGGATTCCCGTTACTTTTATTAACTTTCCATCATTATTTATGCAAGTAAAGGTTTTATCAAAGCAATTCAAGACCACCCTATGCTGCTCTAACCAATCCATACCAATTAAAATATCATATGAACCTAAAGGTAGCACAATGAGCTTAACAAAAGTTTCAAACTGATCCATAGTTACTGCACAATTCTTAACAAAGCTAATCACCTTTCTCTTTGCACCAGTAGCTAATTGAACTAACCAAGAACTTGCAAACTTTTCAACTTGAAGCTTACATTTTTCTACTAAATTAGGAGAAATATAGCTTAAAATAGCTCCTGGATTAATTAAAATAGATATAGGTATTTGATTTATCTTACCTTCCACTTCCACCATGGAAGTTTGATAATTTGCATACCAGTTCTCTAATGCTGCATTGATCCTGTGCATTGTCCTCGCTAGATCACCAATAGTCATCTCCTCTTGTATTGTGTGTATGTTGCTAACAGTCTTCTTCCGATTGGGGGAGACTGATGCATAATGCGGACCATTGCATTCCCAACACTTTATGGATTCCTTTTGTTCAAAGTTCTTTGTATATTTACTGTGGTTGTTAGAAGATTCTTTATTCCTTTGATTATTAAGATTGGTCTGTGAATTAATTTTGTTCCCTTGGAAATTCTTACTAGGAAAATTTCTGGTGTTATTATTCTTAGAATTTCGATTAGGCACAAACTCTTTTTTTTTTCTGTTCGAAGTTATTATTCCTTTTGGCCTTCCAAAAGTTTTGTATTTATATCTAAGAACACTGTTATTTTTGTTTACCGTAATGGTTATTTATAATTTTCATAGAGAGCATATAGCTCACAGTTGGGCTTAAGTTCAATCCATATTGTTTGGTGGTTCTCGCAGTTACCTTCACTTCAAGACTCTATAAACATCCTTCTCTCAAAGAATAATCAAGTTACTTATGCTATTAATTATAAATTCATCATTAAGTTGTTAAAATTTTATTGGAATTTCTTTAGCATTTTTGGTCTTTAGTTAACCGAATACTCCTTCAAACATAACTCGAGGCTAAGCTCCAAGAGTCCATAGCTCTTCTTCTTACTATGGTTATAAGCTACAACATGTTCTTCTCACTATTTCCATCAAACCTAGCTAATAACCATAACTATCCAACTTGATTTATTAATAAAGAAAACTCTAGAATAAACAAAATTATTAATGTTATATTTTACAGTCGATCCCCTAAGTTTCAATGCACCATGGTATTATCATAATATGGGAAATCATATATTTTATAATGATTATTGGTTTAATTGTAAATCATTTTGCTGCAGCATTGAATATGGAACTCTACCCACGATGGAGGAATTATTTCGAAGGACACATGGGTTGGTTTTATCCACACAAGGGTTGACTTATAACTCCAAAACCCTACTCATTTGTTTTGTAGAGCGAGGGTTCCTTTGTCTTGTTGGCCGATTTGAGAGCACACAGCCATTGGAGACCTGTAAACTTCTTCAAGTTTTGACAGCTTGCTTCCATTTTCAAATGTTGTGACTGTCTTGAGAGAGGAGGTGAGTGGTTTGTGGTCTTTAAAGTTTGAATGTGGTTTCCAGCGAGTCTAGATACTGTTTTCTCTTCAGGACTCGAGGTTTGTGTTTTTCTTGAGCCTGCAATCAAATTGACAGAGCTCGACCAGGATTACTTCTTCATCTGGTTGAGTTGTTTGCTCGTTTTTCCTTTGCAGAGGTGACTCAGTCTCTTCTTGCCTTTCTAGCCCGATGCCAAATCGATCCATGGTGGCTGGTTACCTTAGCTTCATTCAAAAACTTTAACAGGTAAATTTTTACACTCAAATCATTTTTTGGTTAATTTTTATAAAAGGATTTTTACAAATTTAAAAAATATTTGTAATGATAATGTTTATAAAGTTGCAGGTCCTTCTCCCAGATTTATAGGTGGAAACGAGATTCTCCTTCAACGTTCCACTTGAGCATTCAAATGGTAAGCCCTAGTTGCAAATGAGGGTTTCTTCCTGCAATTTGCTGTGGTGGTTTGAAGTTAGGCTCTTTGTAGTTGAAAAAGCACGACCTCGGTTTACCTGCTAGCTTATTGTTTCTTGCTTTGTTGTTCTGTATGAGTTCGAAACCCTTAGAGGGTAATTTGTGCAGGGAGGATGAAGGCTATGTTGTTGTGATAAATAGTTTTTAAGTGTGAGCCTTTAAGGCCTGAGCAATGTGCACTTCTTTTACTTATTTTGATAGATCTTAGCTCTAAGACCTATGAGGTTGTCGACCTCTATCTCGTTTATTTTTAGTTTTTAAAATAGATTTTTAAATAAAAAGAAAGACTATTAAATAGTCAAGACTTGTAAATGGATTAAGGGTTTTTACCTGTCAGTAATGTATGGTTACTGTTCGATAAATATTACTTTGTATAGTTCTGTTTCTAACAGGCCTGAGCCTCGACCTTGAATTGTAAAGGCCATAAGCCATTGCTTCTTAATCAATTTTGTTTTTAACAAATTAGTGTTCTATTATTTTAGTTTATTATCATTTAATTAAAATGATTTACAGTGCAATGCAATTATGGAAATTTTTATTGTGTTAAGAGTATTATTATTGCTCTGTTTGGCTCATAAGGGTAAATTTTTAAGTATACCCTACAGTTCAGGAAAGAATAAATTTTACCTGGAAAATTCTTAGCTCTATTTTTTTATTTTCCTTCAATGATTTTTACAGTTGTTTTAATTCTTATAAAGGAATATTTAGGGTAAATACTGCAAGATTGAGAATAGAATTAAGTTTATCTTTCAATAACCTAGGTAGTTGTCTTGAGTTTATAGTATAAAATTCTGTCTTAATACAGAGACACATAATGTCTGGAAATAAATTGTTAGCCAGTTTTGCTACACAGTCTGAATGTTTCCATATGCCAAACTTTGAATGTTTCACTCACAGGAAAAGCCATAGCAGGATGAATGAAAGGAAGCCAAAACAGTAATGAAGCAAATGTTAATGTTACAGCCACAGATGAGAACAATGTCACAGCTCTAAATGTTGCACAGAATACCCGCATATTGAAAAGGATGATTACACAGTTCACTACAACAAAGGATTTTACTATACATTCAAATAAATGAAACAAAAGGATGAAAATGATCAAGTGTTACATCTATACAGCGATTCACATATATAAAACAGAGTTTTAAATGAATAATTTGATCACACTATACAGAATGGGCAGGATCTGAAACAAAGCGGCCGAAAAGATAGCAATTTTTCATCCGCAACGGCGGAAGCCCACAACACAAGGATCGGTGACAATGTGAAAACAAACATATCGGCGACCGGAGGAGAAATGACTAAACGGCGGAAGGATAGTGACTTTCTCATCCGCAACGGCGGAAGATGGAAAGACTATGGGCTCCGCGGCAAACAAAAACATCGGAAGTCGGAAGGACATCCCCTTCCGCAACGTCGGAGCGAAAAGCGGAACGGGAGCTGCAACGTCGGAGCTTTAAAACATTGGAAGTCGGAAGGACATCCCCTTCTGCAATGTCAGAGCGAAAAGCGGAACAGGAACCGCAACGTCGGAGCTTCAAAACATCGGAAGTTGAAGCAGAACGGGAGCCGCAACGGCGGAGGTATAAAGGCTTTTGGGAGCCGCAACGACGGAAGCCAAAATAACAAAACTTCCGACTCGAAACCCAAAAGACAGCTGATTGAGACGGAGCTCATCAGAGCTAGTTGCCCGTCCCTCTTTCGAAACGGTCGAAGTTTAATTCACATATGTGTCCGCTGCGGCACAACACTGTTATATACAGAGGAAGTCTCCATATTCAGAGCCGAACCCAGGGTCCTTTGATCTGGAAACAGTGGAACTTGAAGAGTCTATTATAGTATTGATTGAATGATGACTATTCGTGGAATGCAGAGAGTCAGAAAAACTGGGCATTCGAAGGACTTAAAGTTTTTGTCAATTAGAGACTTTTGAGAATCTATGATATTCGTGGAATGTGAATCGTTTTGTACAGATCAGCATTCGAGACCTATTAACTGTTTCTCATTTGCAATTAGATGGAAAATGAAGAGTCCGTAACCATTTCTGTAATGAACGAAGAGAATGGGAATCGACTGGAATATGTATATATATATTGTAGCAAGCAGATGAAAAAGAGTTTGCTGTTCAGTAAGGTAATTTTGAATATAAGAGATTGAGCACATTGCAGAAAAGAATTGAAGAGCTGGATACGATGATTGTTGCAGAGTATGAAGAGTCCAAATGAGAAAGAATGTATGAATGATACATGATAGTCTCAGTGAGTTCTGTATGTGCTTAGTCTTGATGATAAATAGAGAAAAATGTATAGAGATAGAATTATAACATCTGCTGTGAATATCTGCAATACTGTCTAATTCAGAATCATAATGTAAATGCTGATTTATAAAGCCTAGTCATAGACAGTAAGAGGTTGTAAGGGTTTGATTCATTCTATAATTCAAAGAGTTCTCTCAGTGGTAGGGTGGAGCAAGGGAGAACAGAGTTCTCTGGGGTGTTGTAGCATCCCTCTGGTTGTAGCCAGAAAATAGAAAGAAGTTGGTGCTTGTATAATTGGAAGTTGGAGCTTCCAGAGGTAGCAGCCTCGTCTGGGTTGAAGCTCAGGAAAAATAAAAGAATGTAAAGAGGAGTTGGAGCTTACCTTTCATTCTTAAGAAAAAGAGTTTTTATTGCTTCCTCATGAAAACATTGTGTCTTGTGTCCATTGATGTGATTGAATGTTGACTGTTATTTAATTTGTTTCTATATGTTGAATGGTTTAAACATATGTCCATAATAAATCTGAAACATAATTTAAAAAGAAGCACTTTGGTATGTAATTGATTCACCCCCCCCTCTCAGTTACTTTAATCTGTCCAACATAAATTATGATAAGATTTTATTGAAAACTATCTAAACCCAAACCCTAAGTGATAGTCTATTTACTATTCCTATGTTTATTTGTTAAACTGTATCTATTGTGTTTATAATAATATATTAAAATAGTTAGTATATGTCGTATGATTACTAAATATATTTAAATACCTATGTTCAATTCTTGTCTGAAGTAAATACATTCAATAGATAAAGTATTTACTGTTTCTTTACAGAATAAATCATAAGCAATCTATAGTAGAATTTATTTACATTTTTCATTCAGGTTAAATGAAAAACATCATATCTACCTATACACCCAGCTGTACTAGAGTACTTCCTAAGCCATGCATGTAAAAATACAGTATGGAATTCTATTTCAATTTATTTCCCATTTAACATAGTTAATACTATTTCTAACATCATCTGTCAATTACTAAGTCCATCAATACACGGTTACTCTTTTCTTCATAAGCCCTAATAAAACACTAGCATGCCTGTATTTGAAAACTAGTGAACATTTTACTGATGACAGTAAATCATTAAAGTAACATGAAACAAATAGAACCTGTCAATGATGAGGTGACAACAACTTAAGGAGGATGTTCCTCCCAACCAACTCCTAGAGAAAGCTTAGACTGCTCTTCCTCAGGACCCCCGAGACTATTTCCTAGTCCTCTTGGTAGATTACTAGGTAAAGGATATGTCCTTAAGACCTTCTGTCACCTAACTGGTCCAATTGCCTTAGTAATCCAAATCTGCTCACAGCAATAAGAACTTCATCCTAATAGCTGCAATAATTTTAGTCTCAACAGTTAACCCCTCAAACTCACTTCAGTAATCCCCTCCATCGAATTTATCATGAGTAAATTCATTCACTCTGAATGATCACCTCTCATAAATGAGTAGCCTTAGCTGTCTTCAATGGGAAATTTTATAGAAATGCCTAGGTCTTCTTGGGGAATAATAACCACAAATATAGGGAAGTTTCCACCTGCAACAGTTGGAAGTAGTTTGAGGATGCTGCCACTTGTCCGTGTACTCTCCACCTAGTCTTCTCCACCAAGTGACTAGTTAACACTCTTTTAACAGCTTCCCTAAGCTGTTGTCTCATCATTTATTTATTTATAAATAAAATATTCTGAATTACATTAATTATTCTTGACCCCACTTGGTCATCAATTACAAACTTAGCATAAAATATAACACAATGTTCCTCAAATAACATTAAATTGTTTTTGAAAATGGGAGCATGTGACAGAGAGGGGGGGGGGGTATAGGGAGGGAGAGGGGGAGGGGGAGTGAGGGAGAGAGAAATTAAGTTAAGAGGATAAAGGGAGGTAAAGGGTGAGTGAGATAGTGAGTGAGAGAGAGGGAGATATAGAGTGAAAAACATAGATATATGGAGTGAAGGAGAGAGAGAGAGGGAGAGGGATAGAGGGAGGGAGAGAGGGGTGGATATAGGGAAGTAAAGGGTAAGAGAAGCGGGGGATAGAGAAAAAATGGATAAACATAGAGAGAGGGATAAAGATAAAAATAGGGAAGGAAATAGAGAGAGGGAGGTAGAGGGAGAAAGGGAGAGTGAGTTAAGGGGAGAAAAAGGGAGTGACTAAAAGAGGGAGAGAAAAGGAGTGTGGAAGAGAGATA
>LPNX010001103.1:163278-225798 GCA_001517045.1 Pseudotsuga menziesii | reverse complement strand
GAGTGAGTATCTAAAATAGGGAGGGAGAGGGAGTGTGGAAGAAATGTACAAAGAGTGAGGGATATATATATTGAGAGAGGAAAGGGGATAGAGAGAGGGGGGAGGAAAGGATGAAGATGGAAGGAGAGAGATTTTAGTGAGGATATAGGGAGTGTGGGTGAGAAGGAGGGATGAAAGGAATGTGTAAGAGAGATGGAAACTAAGGGAAGAGAGAGAGGGGGATGGAAAGGGTGGAAAGTACATAGGGAGAGATGAGGGAAGGTGAGAGGGATAAAAAGGTAGGCACAAAGGGTGGGGAATTATGAGTAGTTTCCTACCATGTATTGATATTCACCCCTTCACAAATTTATCTAGGGGTGAATGAAAGGCCAAATACCTAGATAATACTTGTTGGGGAATAGGGCCATGGAAAATCCATGAAACCACCACATTTGACCCTAGATATATCACTTAGATTATATATAGCAATTTTATTAAATTATGTTTCATACTTCTTACCCTAATCATATCCTAAACATGCATGATTCTAAGGTATCAATAATGTATATGTGTTATAGCGCATATATCATTGTGTATGTGTTATAAAATACATATGTGATATAATGCATATGAGTTACATAACGAATATGCTTTTTAAAACATAGATGTGTTACTTTAAATTTCAAATTTAGGAGAGAGTGGCGAGTGTGGAAAGTTTGGAATTAGATTTGGACTAACAAACCTATTGGATAGGACAATAAAAAACAAGGTTATTACATTTCCTCCAAAACTCTCTCCAATTGCATGATTTCAATGACGTTTTTGGCTATGCAAAACTCAATTACTTTTCTATAAAATTACATAGATTTATATAATGGATTACATAGATTCTAAATATATAAATTTTTTATATAAATGTTTATTTTTTCCATTTTTATTAACTTTTGAAGTGACAGATGTCATGATTCTAAAATACAATGCTTTATTTTTTCTACTATAACTTTTGAATTCCTTCACCATTTATCAAAAAAATTATATAGAGCACTAGAAGAAAGAGAACTCTATACACTCATATATAAAATTCAAATTTTCATAAAGTTATGACCATAAAGTGCTACGCGCACACATAATTTATCTTTTCAGGGTTTTATGACTTCAATAAATCATAATAATAAAAATGAAAACATCATGAATAATTTCACAAAAACAGTGTTTCATTAGTACAAGATGTCCTCTACATATATACAAAATTTTATACAAAAATAATATCAATTAGTTTATATAGTGTTGCACGCAGTTAGACATATATGTTATAATTTGCTAAAATTTTAAAAGGTCAATTTTAGGAAAACAAATTTTAGAAACAACTACACAAAATTTCTAAAAGTAAAGTTTATATATTACGAAATTTTATTATATTTTGTATAATTTTTCTTTTTACATCATCTTAAAATTCATTATGAAAGCACCTGAAATTGTCTCTTGAAGTCACATGGAAATACTTAGTTTTATGTGGTAACTAAAGTGTCTTTCAAAGAGCTCATAATTGTGCATCAACCCATATATAAACATAATAATTTTTTAAAACTATTATATCTGTCAAATTTAGTCTACTTCAACTTTTTGTCACATAACTCAATATAGATGTATATGTATAAAAATAAAACTTTTTTAAATTATTAATATAACTCCATATTTTTTCAGAAGGAAACAAGTTCAGTCATTTTTTCATTTTACAAAGGACCTATTACATGCAAATAATGGGTTTAATCCATTATAACAAAACTACAATTCGATCATCTCAAAAAATGGATCTAAAATAAAGTCAAACTACATCCATACTATCACCACACTAAATCCTTTGAAAAAATACACAATAAAACAACGTGTCAAAGTGAGTTTTGTAAACCAAAAAAACTAATATCCCCTAATGCACAACTATAGGAAAAAAGTTCTGTTTAAACCTCATGGATCATAACCCTCTCCATGTACTCTTGTACAATGAGAGTCCCCACAGTAAGAATCTATGCATCCTTTGATAGTTGATCGGCCAATTGATTGTGCTCGCGATAAATGTGCTGACAGCTAAATGAAATGAAATCAAGTACCATATCATTCATCCACTTACACCAATTATCCAGATTGAGCACTTTTAGATTAGTCCTCCCTTTGACCCAATCAATAACCATCAAGGAATCACCATAGACCGAGATATCAGGTAGGCCCATGGTATTGGAAACATATAGTAACCCAAATAGAGCTACTAGCTCCGATCTGGAGTTGGTGCAGAGACCACATCCCATATTGACCAAAAAGTGATGATCTCTACTGATATACAAAACTTCCCCCACTCCTCCAGCAATGGAAGTAGCAGCTCCATCAAAAAAACCCATGACATCATAACAATGCGGTCCCAATTCAATTTTTATGGTCTTTTTTTTCCTCTTCGTGTAAGGAAATGTTGATACCAAATCAAGACATCGTAAAGCTGTAGTCTATACCGAAGGTAGAATACCAGAAAATAATCAAGCATTCCTACTCAGCCAAATAACCCAATAACAAAAAATACTAAATAACCTGGCTCATCACCGGTCTTGATCCAATCTATGATAACTTCCCTTATCCCATCCATTCTGATGCAATGCACCATTCCAAGAAGAAATAAAACCTGTCTTCGAACCTCTACACCAAAAGAACAATCAACAAATAAGTGTTGCATGGTCTCGACCTCCCTATGACATAGATGACACAGATATGGGCCCATCCAGCCCTTTCTCAACAAACTGGCCCAAGCAGGTATTTTATTGTTTATACAAAACCAAGAGAAGCATTTTATTTTCACCAGAATCCTCCATCTCCAAATATCTAGCCACTTCCAGCTCCGATCAGCATCCCAAGTCGAGCCCCAAATGTATGCATAAGCAATGCGTGTCATGACCTTCCCATCAACCTTGTTGAAAGACCAAGTCAGTTTTTCACCGTTGTTGGATAGTTGTATACCTGTGGCTCATAGTGTTGTAGAGTAATGGTCCCATTCCTCCTTCCAATATCCCTACAATCCTAAGTCTTCTGTCGTCAACTAGATCGAGCCGATATAGACACTAAGATTGGGCCTGTAAATGTGGTTCAACAACACGATGCCGCATTCATGCAGAAGAAAAAAAAAAGTGAAGGGTTGTGACAGCAATGAAAATTTCTCCATCTTGACGACTGGATCAATGCCAATAAAGACCTCAAGACCTGTCCCAACCCTCCAGCTTAAGCCCTTTCTTATCCATCCCAAGACACGAAGAAAGACGTTCAAAATAATAGAAGAATTTTTCATAGTGTATGATCCCATTGTTAACCATTCATATAGGGAAAGCTTGTGCATGTATTTATCCTTTAGTATACGGGTCCATAAACCCCTACTGGTGAGAGCGATCCATATATTTTTTAGCCTTAACGTGTCATTGAAGACTCCTAGATATTTTATATTCCATCCACCCAACGCATATGGTCGGGTCATCATCTCACATCTGGCCAAGTGTAGACCCGTTTTAATAGCTAAGCCACCCCAAAAGAAATTTGCCATCAACCTCCTCATATAAGATAGGATAGTGTGTGGGATTTTCATCAAGGAAAACCAATAAATTGGAAGTGCCGCAAGCACATACTTGAGTAGAACAAGATGACCTCCAAGAGTTAAGAAACGGAAGGTCCAATGAGTAATCTTCTGTTCAAATTATTTCAGTAACCAATGCCAATCCGTGACCCGGTAGTCCAAACGCTTTAACCAATAACCCAGGTATTTAAAACCATAATGAATAGGCTCCATCTTGAAATGGAAAATCACACACACCTATTCAAGCATACATGCTTTGACATTGTTAAAGAGAAAATCAGATTTATCAGAGCTGACAGCCATACCAGTTGCTGTCGTGAATAGATCCACAATTCGTCTGAACTGTGACCATTCAGTGATAGAACCAAAACTAAACAACACCACATCATCAACGAAAAAAATGTGAGTGATAGAAAATGTAGAAGATAACTTGATCCCCCTTATCCAGCCCAAACATTTCTCCCTGTGGATTAATAAGCTCAGCCACTCGACCATCCAAAGAAATAGTAAAAAGGATAACGGACACCCCTATCAAAGTCCCCGACTAGCAGATAAAGAAGAAAAGGGTCTTCCATTTATTATCACTACAAAAGTGGTCATGGAAACACATTCCATAATCTAGTTTACTACCCCCGTCGACAGCCCAATTTGAAGCAGAACCAATCTCAAGAACGTCCAATTCATGTGGTTGTATCCCTTAATCATATACATCTTAAGTATGAGAGATTCAATATTTTTCACTCTGACTGAATACATGACCTCCTGAGTGGTCCCCATCGCCTCATGGATATGTTGCTTCTTCAAGAAACCGAATTGTTCCTCCGATAATACCTCAGCAAGATAAGGTTTCATGCGGTCTGCTAGTATCCTAGTAATCACTTTGTAAATCATATTACAAAGTGATATGGGCCTAAAGTCGGTGAAAAGGTGCGACTTTCCGCACTTAGGGATTAAATAGATATGAGTGGTGTTCAGTTCCAGAGGGATACAACCTCGAACCTTTCTATACTCCACAACACTTAATATTTCATTCCCCACTAAATCGAAAACCACCAGTTAGAACTCGACAGGCCATCCGTCTGGCCCCAGTGCCTTATCTTTGGCAAAACCTTTGAGAACGGCTTCAATCTCAGCTAGTGTGACAGGTCTTCTAATGGTGTCCACTTCCTCATTTGAGAAGAAACAAGGATATAGGCTGAGAACCTTGAGCTTGTCCTGTAAACAAACAGGTGCATCATCATGAAATACCTGTGCAAAATGATTCCTTCCTTCCTCCCTCAAAGCATCATCATCCAAAATAGCGTTTCCCAAATGATCCATTAGCTCCCAAACAGTGTTTGTGTTCCTATGGGAACTGACATACTAATGAAAAAATTTGGAGTTTGCATCCCTTAGAGACATCCAAATAGCCCGGCTCTTGAGCCTGATAGATGTGACCTCAATCAAAAGGATGTCCTATTTGTGATTCTTCAATCCCACAAGTTGCATAGTCTCCTCTGCAGATTAAATCCCTGTAGGTGGCGTAAGGAAAGGATCGATGATCTGCTCCTCAATCTCCACCAGGACGCACTTTTGTTCAGCTTTCTTCAATTTAACCCACGAAATGTTGGTGGCCTTTAGAACCTTAAGTTTCAGGATCAAAGAGTAAATGAGATTTGAACTAGTAATGAAAAGACAATGCGATTTCCAAGTGGACCAAATGAAAACCCCAAAATAATCCATGAGAATACAAGAGTGGTTAAATAGGAAAGGGTATGGAACCCTATCCCGTCCACCCTTCCATTCCAATACAATGGGAAAATGGTCAGATACCTCAGATGGCCACACCCAAGCCCTATAGTGAGGCATATGAGGCAATAAGTGTTCCTTCACCAAAAAACGGTTGAGCCTCTTCGTAATTCCCTCCACACCCCTTCGACCATTCCACCATGTAGGACCCCAGACCGCAGGAGCAACATCAAGTAAGTGTCTATTAGAAAAAACATTGTTAAAAAATAACCTTAGAGGGTCGCATATGGCTTTCATCCCCCACACCTTAGCGGCCAATGATGTGTATTTGAGGTCGCCAGCAATGACTAGATTCCCCAAATCTAGTAATCCCATATCGACCAAGGTATTCCAGAAGTGCTCATGATTGTAGTATGGACGGTATATGTTGAGAAGATTCCAAGTGCAAAGTGATTCCATGCTAGTGTCTTCCAACAAGATGCCCGCAACAGTCAAGAAATCTTGCAATGAAAAGGTGTCGAATCCGAAGTAACCAATAAACCCCTCAACTGACCAATAGCATCCAAAACACAATACTCCCATCCCAAAAAGAGATTTGAGAAGATCATGAGTGCCCGATGTGAATCACAAAGGGTTTCTTGAATGAAAATCAAATTCGGTTGCAAATAGGTAAGCAATGTTTGAAGGGATAGTTGTTTGAGGCAACCCCCAAAACCCTGCACATTGAAAGAAATAAGGCGCATCTAAGGTACCACATGTTGAGTATCTAGTGCTCTAAGAAATTGAACTTGTGCAATCAATGCCTAACCCTATGAGTGACGAGCAGCCTCCATGATCCTAGTTGACAAAGGGGTATAAGACAATTCCCCCTCTTTAGATCTAATACCCCAGCATCCTGTCCTCGGTTTCTCCTTTCGATTCTACCTAATGGTGACACTTTCATGTCTTAAAGAAGATAAGGGCAATGTAGTTGGGGATACTTGGCGGTTGTCCAAGAATTTAGGCAACGAGACCCTAAGAGACGGGTCCACAAAAGCAGGAGTTGTAATGGGATTATCTCCAAGACCAAGACCCGTCAAAGAAAAAGAGTGGTCCATCACCAAACGCTCAGGTTTAGTCCCCATTTTGTCCCCTTCACTCCAAGTATTAGCGCCCACCCCATCCACAGGCCTCCTTCAAGGATTTCCCTGTGACCCAACAACATTAGTCATAGGATAGACCACAACCGACAACCCTGAGCCATATTTCACAGGGCAAGGAACCAAACAGACCGGTATCTCCCTTTCCTCCCTTATCACCAAATCCCCAATGCCCCCTCTGCCAACCATATCCCCGTGAGCCAAAGAATCAATGGTATCAAGAGCCAAAGGGTCAAAATGCACACAGATAGAGTCATAACAAACCCAATCTGGTTTGGTGCTGCCATCGCCACCACATCCTTCGAAGACAATTGTCCCGCTGAAGATGGAGGCTCCGATGAACCACATGCCAGCACATTTTCTACCTAGGTTTGTCGAGTACCCCTTCCATTACACAACATGGGGAAATCCTTTTTCAAATGTCCTGTATCTCGACATTAGTGACATCAGAATGAGATGTGCAAATATTCCATCCTTTGTTCAATGAGCCCTCCATGTCACTCAATGAGAAGAGTCTCCTCCAATCCCTTCGAGACATCCAACTCAATAAATACCTTATCCAAATGCTTATCGTAAGCGTGAAGATGCATCTAATCCACAACAATGAAAAGACCAAGTAAGTTACCGATCTCTCAGAGTGACTCCATTGACCAAAGAGGAAGCGGTAAGTCTAGGAGCAAAACCCAGAGATTCTGCTTCAACACCTTTGTCCGTTGTGGATAAAAGCCACTCCACCAGTGGCATAACACCAAAGACCCCTTCTCAATCAACCAGATTCCATCCAAAACCCTGCTTGCATCCTCCTCCTCAAGAAACATGAAGACAAACCATCCATTGGAAATCCTGCTAATAGTTGGGGAATAGTCCAAGAATGGCTTATGATGAGATCGATATCCATTTTACCCATCCTTCCTTGTCCAACCGATAATACTCACATCAGCCAACCAATGCCTGGGAACTAAGAGATTTCATCTTGTCCACCAGGTTATCTTTGTCCACTAGGTTATCTTTGTCCACCACATACCGCCTACATCACAACGAGGACTTATATTTCCGATCCATACGCCTGTCCCGAGAGACACCATCGAAAAAATCACCATCGTCGTAACAGAAACCACCCACAGAGAAAAAAACCACTCCAAGAAAACCCAGTCCCATCCATCCCAAACAGCACCCCCTGCCGTTGTCTAGCAAAAGAAACGATCCCTACCCACAATAAGACAAAGAGAAACACGTGAGCACAAATTCCCAAACCGCCACCTTTCCCCCTCTATAAAAACAACCTCTATCGATCAAAAAACAATGGCCGAGCCATGAAGCCAAAATGTAGAAACACCAGGAATGTTGAGAAACTACCACCAGAATCTGCACACAATGAAAACCCTATTCCACCACCTCGCCATTCTCCCCAAAATGGACATTGAGTTGTAGTGGGGAGAGGGTCCCCCTACCGATGAATATTGCAACTATCACCCCGACATCCTTCAATACTGTCTCGTCCACTCCTAGGCCTATGTTCTACACTTCCTCCTCCTCCTCGGCATGCATGCAGTCAATCCTTCCTTCCTTCCATTCCTCCTCCTCGAACCCTTCTTTCCATATTATTGTATTTATCAACACCTGTTAAATTTTTTTAAATTGAAAATATAAGTGAAAGTCCGTACTCAATATTTTTAACTTAAAAAATCAAGAGCCACGAGATGGAAATGTCCCTGCAGTTGCTAATAGCTATTGGTGTAAGACAAAATTTATAGAAATATGATAGTTTCACAACAAAATTATAATAGAAAAGAAAATTACTTTTCCACAAAATTACTTAGCCATGGAATCGATTTCTCAATGTTTTGTCAACACAAGTATAGTTGGAAAAGATGCAAAATGTGTGCTAAGCATCCTTCTTAATGATCAAAAACCCCCAATTTGTTACATCTTAAATATGGATACATCCACTTATACTTGGAAAAGGGTATAACATACATGTAAACACAAAAATGACTTATTGAAATAGCTAGAACAAACAACCTTCGTCATGACCACTCAACCAATTTCATAAAATAACTGCAACAAATCAATCATTATTATTAATATTTAATTAAAAATAATATATTTTAATCTATATAATTATTACCATGCACATTATCATTTTTTAAATGAAACATATAATCAAATCATTTTTTTAGTATACAAAATCTGCATAGACTAGTGAGTTAATAGCATATAGTAATTTGGTAAAATATCCTAAGGATTAAAGATCAACCAAAGCAACAGTAGGAGAGAAAACCTTCATTTAGAAATAGAGCATGCACGTCCCAACCAACACTCATCGCTATGATAATAAGAGCATGGTTCAAGGCTTTTAAATATTCATTCTTAGCAGCAATGGAACATTGAACACCACACTCTAAAACAAGCACCCAAACATTTAACACAAAATATAAATATTTCAATAAAGAGATAAAAGATTCAACTTCCAACAACCCAAGCAACAAATGAGAGGAAATGAAACATTCATTGAGTAACAGAGCTAGATAACTATAACAATCACACGAGCCACTTCTAGATGGAATTAATATCAATGCCGACAGCTGTAGCCATTGCAAAAATGATGAGAAAGAAGTGGAATTTTTAACTTTCACTTGCATGTAAAAGAAATAGATTGAGTAGAGCAAAAAGTAGTTTGCAAGTATATTCAATCACTGGAACTTATAAGTTTGTCCAAAATTAGGCGAACCTTGTTAGAAGTTTTTCCAGTAATGAGTGAGGAAAATCAAATCGCTAGACAAATTCAAGGGAAAATGATTAAGTTGATTTTGACAATGTATTACTATATGTAAAGTCGAGAATGCTACCACGACTACATATAGAGAGCCTCCTGTGTTGTAGATTTTGTGATAAAAAAATGAAATATTCACAAAAGTAGTGGAGAAAAAGAAGTTCAAGAAGAGGAGGCAAGCTTTGTAAGTAGTTGCATTTTGAATGTGAATGTGTATTTTTATTTCATTTTTTTCAGTGTGTTTCATACTCCAGATATAATAGAGTGTATTTTATTTAATTTATATGTGTCTCTATGTTGGGAAAGTTAAGGTCAATCATGTCCTTCGTATACATATTTAAGACCTCGTTGGTGCATTATATTTTATTTGAATTCAGGAATATGAGATGGGATCATGGAACATATCTATAGCTGGCATAGATGACATTGAGACCCCAAGAACCTAGTTGTGTATCACTAGACATAAGTAGGTTGAGTTTGAAAATCGTAAATTTCTTGCATTGTTCTAAAAGAAAGTCCAAATTTATTCTCCATTGTGATCCAAATAGCAGCCGACATGTTCAAATTCGATAGGTTCTCCTTGACATGTTCAGCTGACAGATTTTCCTTCTACAGGTTTTCCTTGATAGGTTCTCCTCGACTTACAACATACCAACATGCTCTACGACGGTTGAACTTCTGAACCGTTATAACTTCTTTGTAATTGAACGTAGCGGGTAGTCACCCAAGCGTCTCAACATTCTATATAAGAATGTAAATTAATGTAATATAGCATCTTTCTGATCTATCTAATTCCTCCATATTTCATCGAGAAGAAGTAATAAATTGGTTCGAATTCTTGCATATTGTCTGTGTATATTTCTTGTCGAACTAGTGTGTTTCCTTCTTTGCTAGTTCTTCTTATATGCTTCCACCATAACATTACTCAACTCATTCAATCAACTGTTGTCCTTGGCGTGCACCTGGGTAAGAACTGGATCATTGGTATCAGAGCAAGATCTTGTTCAAAGATTAAGTTACATAAGCACTTTCATCGAAGTATCTAACTTATGACTGTTCAAACATGCTCGCAAACTCAGCAACACTTCCTTCGACTTCAGAAAAGATGGCTGAAGAAGCAGACAATATACATGCAACTGAAGAGACAGAGAAACTCATATAAAAATCACTAGCACGCCAGCGGACCGAAATGTTTTCCCGGTTCAGCGAGATTCTCATGAGAGTCACTGCGAACTCGGAAGAATCCTCGACGCAATCTCAGTACGATAAAATCATCCCCTTCATAGTGCAAATGAATCTGGACATACCTAACATTGAAGGCAATATTGGCACGGAATCCATCGACAATTGGGTACAACAATTGGAATCTTACTATGCGGTAAATCATCTCTCCAAAGCGGAAAAGATCACCATTTCATCCTTGAAGATGTCAACCTCTGTACACTGCTGGTGGGAGAATCTATCGATAAAAATGGAAAAAGAAGAAGACCCCATACAGGCATGGGTAAAATTTGTTGAATATGTCCGAAAGGAGTTCTATCCTCCAAAATACCCTAAACAACAGTACAAGAAGTGGCAACAACTAAGGCAATGGAAAGACTAGTCCATACAGAGTTACACCGACGAGTTTTATCAACTCATGGCTTGACTTGGCATCCAAGAAGAAGAGAAATTGATTGTCCTGAAGTACGTCAGTGGTTTATCCTCGTACATTCAGCAAGAGATGGAGTATCTAACTATCATCACGCTTGTAGATGCATTTCATTACACCATCAAGATTGAAGATAAACAAAAAGGAAAATCAAATTTTGTGAACAAGCCAAAAGGTCAAACATTTGACAAGAACTCAACGACCGACTCCGACAAGTTCATGAATCCTTCTCAGCTGACTCTGCCAAATCCTGATCATCAAAAGAACTTTCAGAAATACAAGTGAGATCACAACAAACAAACTCCGACCGGGAAATGGTGTGATTATCACAGTTCAGCATGGCATGATACGTCAAAATGCAAAGCTCGGAAGACATTTTTTGAAAAATTGTCGACATCCAACTTATCCGACAGAACCCTGGTTGAATATAATCTAGATGCATCAGACCCTTTTGGCTTCGACCTCGACCATCGTCAATGAGGAGAAATGAGAGTGCCTATTCCATACATGGATATGGGTTCAGAAGAATCCATTACATCTAATTGTGGATAATGGTTTCCAAAAGAAATTCGTTTCTAAATATCTTGTGAAGAATTTAGGTTTTGTCACCACTCCACATCCTCAGCCTTACAATATCGGTTGGATGAAGGATGGGCAAGAACTAAGGATTGCACGACAATGAAAACTCACCTACTTCATTAATCCTTTTGAATATGAAGTGCTTTGTGACGTGGCACCTCTTTCTGTAGTTGACGCCTTATTTGATAACCCCTACCTATGGGATTGACACGGTACATATCAGTCACGACCTTAGAAGGTGATTGTCAAAATCTGAAACCAATGGTATGGCATACCAGAGTGACAACCCACATCAACAATTGTTATGATATCTACCAAACAAACAAAGAAGCTTACCAATCATGCTAAAAAATTCACATTAATCATGATAAAGCCTCAACATTCTACGAATACTGCAGTAACGAGTCGACTCACTGACCAGCGCAACTCTCGACAACAACAATAGATTGACAACATTCTTGAAGAATACCAAAACATATTTCAAACACCGAACATAGTACCTCTGCACTGTTAGGTAAACCACTCCATTGAACTTGTTCATGGTTCTTCATTACCTAACACATATGTTTACAGAATATCCATTCTTAAAATTGAAGAGATTCGTAGAAAAATACAGGATTTGATTGACAAGGGTCATATCCACCCCAGCTCCTCTCCTCATGGAATTCCAATTGTCTTAGTTCCAAACAAAGAGGGGACTTGATGCATGTGCATCGACTATTGGGCTCTCAACAAAATTTCAGTGAATAACATATATCCTCTTCCACAGATTGATGAACTCATCAACAATATGAAAGGTGCTAAGTTCTTGACGAAACTTGACATCACGTCAGGATACCACCAGATTCCAATCGAGCCATTGATGTATGGAAAATGGCTTTCAAAAATAAGGAAGGATTGTTTGAATGGTTAGTCATGCCTTTCATCTTAACCAATGCACCTAAAACCTTCACGAGATATATGGATGACCTTCTACAACCTTTCATCGGTAAATGTGTCATTGTCTATCTCGACGATATCTTGATTTTCAGTCGATCATGGGAACTTACATGTCCAACAAATTCGACAAGTTTTCAACACTCTCGAGCAACATCAGCTATATCTAAACATGGAAAAATCTAATTTGTGATGATCGGCATCAAATATTGGGAGTATTATACTGACTCTGCAGGCATTCATTGGACCCAGAAAAAGTACAAATCCTAAAATATTGGCCCATTCCTCAAAACATTCAAGAACTAAGAAGTTTTCTTCGATTGGCGAATTTCTATTGATGATTCATACTTGGATTCACCCACATCGCATGGCCTCTGAATCAGTTGATGAAAAAAAATGGGAAAATTGTCTTCATGTGGACACCGACATGACAACAAGATTTTGAACAAATAAAAAACAAGCTTTGTACTTCACCAGTACTTGTGTTACTTGATTTGCATCAGCCCTTTGAGATTGAGACAGATACATCGAACTATTCCCTCGACGCAATGATTACTCATTCATGTCACCCAGTCATGTTTCATTCTGAGACTTTCAGCAATACAATCAGAAGGTACTCGACGTATGAAAAAGAACTGTACGCCATTTTGAAAGCTCTCAAGCAATGGAGACACTACATTCTTGAAAAGGAAACGATCATTCTCACTAACCATAAACCTTTGCAGTTCGCTCCGACTCAGTAAAAAATACATACAACCCGACAACTCAAGTGGATTAATTACCTGCAACAATTTCAATTGGTAATTAAGTATCTGAAAGGCAAAGAGAATGCCACAACTGATTGTCTTAGTTAACCACCCATTACTCTAATGTCTACAGTTATGCGTATGCAGGGTTATGACACCACTACTTGGCCATAATTGTATTCGGTAGACTATGTTTTTTCTACAACCTATCGACAGCTTTAGACCGACAAGTTGTCGACTATCGACTACTTCCTAAAAGACACCTTGCTATACAAGCTTAGACATCTTTTTGTACCGACCAATGAGCATCAACAGAAGCTCATTTGTGACGTGCACTATAACAATACTGCGGGATATTTTGGAGTCACAAAAACACTTGTTATCCTCCAAAAATATTTCTACTGGTCTTCACTTAAATCTGACGTCAAAAAGTACATTCGATCATTTGTGGTTTGTGCCATCGGTAAACTATCGAATCGACGACAAGGACTGTATACACCCCTTCCAGTTACTAGTCGACCATGGGAACCTATTTCTATGGACTACTTGATGGGATATCCTACTACCAAACATTAGCATGACACGACATTAGTAGTAGTTGACAGATTTTCCAAGATGCTTATGCTCATACCATGCAAGAATACTACGACAGCACAACAGACTACTCAACTCTTCTTTGAAAATGAGTGGAAACACTATGGTCTCCCGACGACCATTACTTCCGATAGAGATGCTATATTTATCAGCACCTTTTGGAAAAATCTCTGGAAACAACTCAACATGAGACTTTCTTTGTCGACAAACTTCCATTCGTAGACAAACAGACAGACGAAAATTGTAAATCACTTAGTTGTACAATTGCTTCCCATGTACAACCACAAGCATCATCAAACATGGGATGAAAACCTTCCAAACATACATCACAGCTACAATCGTACTCAACACATCTCTATGGGAAAGAGTCCATTTGAGATATGTTACAGGTTTCAACCCTCAGTGCCTATTGAATTAATAAGTTCCTCGACACCGTCGAACGACATCGACTTCGAAGGACGAGAAGTCATGAAAGCATTGAAGTTCATAGATCAGATCTACAACATCCAGAAGCAAGCATAGGAAATGTTGCAACAAGAAAATGAAAAATCTAAGGCCCTACACAAGCATCGTATTCCTCATTCATTCCAAATTGGGGATCAAGTATGATTACATCTGAAGAAGGAGCGCTTCACTGCTCTACACAGAAAGATGAAACCTTTGTGATATGGTCCATACAGTATCCTTAAACATATTGGAGAAAATGATTTTCAACTCGGCATTTCTGCATGCCTTGGCCTACATCCAGTTTTCAATGTAGATCTTCTTCGACCATACCATGCACCATTGTTGGAACAGAACGACTTGAAGACAACAGAACCTGAAGACATCCATCCATATGTTCAGGAACCTCTTCTTTGCGACACCATTGTGGGACAACGCATTCACCATACAAGGATGAACTCCATTCCCTTGTTTCAAGTGGCTAAATATGGATAACTCCATGTACAAGGAAAATGGTACTCTACTAATGAAGTCGTCGACAAGTTTCCTCACCTGAACGAATACACAATGGAGACCATTGTTTCTTAAGAAAGAAGGAATGATCCAACCAACATCCAAAAGTTTCACCTTCGATAGGTCCACCTTCGACATGTCCTCCTTCAACAGGTTTTCCTTGACATGTTCAGCCAACAGGTTTGTCTTCGATAGGTTTACCTTTGACAGGTTCTCCTCGATTTACAACATACCGACATGTTCTGCGACGGTTGAAATTATGAACAGTTATAACTTCTTTGTAACTGAACGTAGTGGGTAGTCACCCAAGCGTCTCAGCATTCTATATAATAATGTACATTAATGTAATATAGCATCTTTCTGATCTATTTGGTTCCTCTATATTTCATGGAGAAGAAGTAATAAATTGGTTCAAATTCTTGCATATTGTCTCTGTGTATATTTATTGTCGAACTAGTGTGTTTCCTTCTCTGCTGGATCTTCTTATATTCTTCCGCCATAATAGTACTCGACTCATTCAGCCAACTGTTGTCCCAAGCATGCACCTGGGCACGACCTAGATCACATTGTCACTATCATCTCGTAGAAGTAATGGATGCAGAAATCCTTCACATAAAAAGATATATCATTCAAATTTAGATTTATGGAAAAGCAGTTGTCCTCTGCATGATTTCAAACCCGGTGCATGTAAATGTGATATTGATTTACAATAAATATTGTACTTTGTTGTGAAATTTTTGGCTTTTACTTTTGATGGATTAAATATAGCATGTTTGGAAATTGTATTAACTGTAAGTGGGACAGAGACCCATACATGAGGGTGATAATACAATGCTTTCATTCCTAAATAGGTTATAACATAACAACTAAAGCTCATATCAAATCACTTGTAGGACATCGCTACCAAAAGGATGAATTTGTTGTGTTGGAGTTGAGATTAATGATTTCTTAAAAAGGGAGAAAAAATATATTGTTTTTTGCATTGAAAGGCACCTATGGTACACTGATTTTTGAGATAAATATTCCATTCTAGATTCTATCCTAATCATTCTGAAATCCAATGATTTCGAATTTATGAACATTGATCTCCTGCTTACATATTTTTGTTCTAGTTTCCCAAGTAAAAGTATATACAAGAAAGAGGAGCAAAGATGCTTCAACAAAGAACATTCCATTTTAACTATTTAAGGTTTAGGACGGACCGAATTTTATTGCCTACTCAAGGATATAGCGCACTAAATTCATTTCCTAATGATCTATTTTTTTTCAAAGGAAATGAAAAACTTAGGAGCAATATATATATATATATATATATATATATATATTGGTAGACTATTTATTTCATCGGTATAAAGTTATTTCTTAAGGGTTTTGTTGGCTGGATTTTCTGAATGAGACCAACTAAGGAGAATCAGCCCACACAAGACGCTTACTACAGCTTCTGATGTGTTTGGATTAGTTGATTCTCGCAAGTTATGGTCCTACTACCATCTAATTTTTCACCCTCTTAAGGAGAGTCCTATCACTTTAACTTAGAAAAAGTATATCCTAAACTAATTAATAAAAGCTAAACTAAATCCTAATTAAAACAAATAAACTAAAACTAATTACTTATCTACAAACTATATTAATCTATCTACAATAAAATTCCTATTTAACAACTACTAAATGAAAATTAATTGTTTATGTCTAATCTGTATTTTGCTCTCTTAAGGAGAGTCTCTTTTTTGGTTTTTAAAATATTTTATCACAAAATTTTTAATAGATGAAAGATAACTAATTATAATACAAATTCCAATAATTGTAAATGCATAGATTTAGCAACTGCTAATTCCCACATATTTAGCAGTTGTTAAACTATAGCTTTCCATTCATGAAATAAAACTAAAATTTAACTAATCTACTTCTATCCTATCTTGCGTAGGAGCATGGCTAATATTAATGTTACCTTAAAACCCTAATTAAGATAAATAATTTTGAATCAAAATGACAATGCAAAGTCAATCATTCTAATTTAAACAATGTGTATCTTTTGAGAACATGAATAATTAAAATAATAACCACAATATAGCATTAAAACACTCATGTGATCAATTAAACATATTTAAGAATAACATACAATTCAATGAATAATGAAGATGATATTAGCATACAATCACATAGTATACATATGACAAAAATATATAAACATGAGTTTATATATATATATATATTGGAAAATAAATTCTCAAACCAAATTGAAGAGATTGTGATAGAACTCTGTTAAAAAACAATAATACCGATCACGAACCACCCTCGTGCGTCTATTACATCCATCCTTGAATCTCAAGAGAAGCAAAAATAGAAATTTTGGGAAGAAAATTCTCACAAATTCTCCCAGCGCTCCCCCTTGGAAGCATATCTTCAACTCCTTCCAAAGCAAAGTTTACAGAAAAGAATTGATTTCAGAACATAATACATTCATCTTCAGATCTCTGGAGACCTCCCCCCTCCAACAAGTTGAATTCCTTATTTTTAAATAGAGAGAAGGATCATAACAAACTCATGAAAACAGATATTACAACTGGACATCTGGTGCATTTCTGGAAACATCCGGCTCAAAGAGGCCCAAATATCTCACAAATCATGAATTTTTTTGGGAAACAATACACATAGAAACGTGAGTAGTCCCATTTGTGAAGTGGGTTTTCAACTATTTGAGATAATTCCTCATGTTTTGCTCACAATCGTCCACACAAAAACATGCCTTCTACAGGTACGCGATTCGCCATTTTTGCAGTCTAGTTAGTTTGATGAACTGACCATTTTTTTATGCTATCTTCCTATCAAAAAATTGTGACAAGTAGTTAATTAGAATTAGAATAAATGCTTTTGGAAAAACTCTCTTGTAAATAATTTTGATATGTATCCTCATCAAAAATAAACTTAAACCATTCATCAATTTTCTTCAATGAAAAATATTGTAAATAGTGTCTTGTATTTATCATATATGAAAGTCAATTATATAAATAAGTCATTAATATTGTCTTTTAAAAGTATATTAAATATAAATAGACAATAATTATTATTATTGATTCTAAAAGATATTGTATGAACACTATATTACTTTTATATCATAATTAGATGACTAGAATAAATTAAATACTTCCGTACATATAGATATTAATAAGCCATCTAAATAGGATTCTGAATTTGTTTATCAACAAGGAGATCTCATTATTCTTTGTGAAAAATAATACTTCACTTCATGAATGGGAATCGTTGACTCCTCCCATAGTTTCCAAACATATCCTCTACGATATGATAGAATTATAAAATAAGCCTCAAGTAAATTACTTAAACTTTGTCCTAATAATTATAGCATTTCACAAAAGGACAAGTTTTTATCAAAAATTTAAGGCTAGTAAAATTCAATGATCCTTTCAAAATTGAAACCAAGGTTAAGGTTCTATTTATTTAAAATGCAAATTGGTAAGATGAGGATTGAAAGTATAAAATTGAATACATAATTGAATTATTAAAATCCATCAAAGTATACAATTATACATTTAAGAATCAAAAAGTTTGGCGAGACTATAGAAAGATTAAGATAATTTACTTAAGTCAAAATGAAATAAGTACCATGAATAACCTCAATTAAGGACATGGAAGCATCATTAAGTAATCACGAGACTACAAAATCAAAGAACCAAGATCAGCCAAATCACCCTATCCTCATGTAATAAAATATAAGCCAAAGAACTAACAGTGCAAAGAATGAAAGATCAAAGAAAGAAAAGCATAGAAACCACCTACCAAAGAAAGTAAGATAAGATGAAGGAAAACTAAAAGCAAATACTTACAAAATTCTAATGGGGGTTCCTTTATTTTGCACAAATAAGGGGGAGTTGTTGGGGTGCCATTATGTTCCTATGGGATAGATATGCATATAGATGTTTCAAGCTTTAAAGAAGCATTGACTCTCGACCTAGAAAATATCCCCTAGGGGATTGAAGCGAAAGCTTTAATGCATTTCCTTGTATTGTATTTATGGGTTGTCAATGTAGTAAGCAAAAACCAAATTGAGGAATGAGAGCCTGAATGGGTTAAATTACTTTCAAATGGCCATTTAAATGAGAGATCCTCCTAAAATATAACCTTCCATACATATAACAAAAATTACTAACTAGCCTTAATCCTCAATGCAATCTTGTAAACTCAAATGATTTCTTGGAAATTAATCCTTGTAATTCTTAATGTAGTCGTTAATAGATAGTTCGCGGATGTAATTTATATAATCCATTTAATGATCTTAATAACACAAATAAATGATCTTGCATATATTTTAAAGTGGGTGTATTGTTGGTTTGAGTTGTTATATGTTTATTTGGTTTGACAGAATAAGAATAAGAAACATAAAAATTAGAACAACTGTGATCCCTTGGATCTCTCTCAATTGGTGGTGAAGATCTATTTTGAGGTGGTCAAAGTCATTTTGACAAGGGAATACAATGTGCATGCATCATTCCTTTCTTTCCCACATTGCTTGAAGTAATTGATGCAATAAACCTTCACATAAAAGAGATAGATTTATTCAAATTTTGATTTTTCTGGAAAAACAGTTGTCTTAGGAAGAGAAAAAATCAAAATTAGAAGTAGAGGAAGTTCCTCTTCAAGTACCTCTAGCCAATATTTTCATCACAACCACCTTCATCTGCTTCATCACCAACAGGGCGGAAGATTCCAACAGTTGAAATGCATGTGGATCACCCAGTTGACAAGGGAATAAACTAATTTTATCTACTTCATTCAACTTTGTAATAGGAAATTACATTTTAATTTCAAACTTCACGAGTCAATTTCTTGGCCATTCCAAGCAGTTGTGAACTACCTCATGTAGCTTGATTGTTGTGGTGCATTACTTATATTTCCTTCTAGTTGTGTTTAGACTGGAAAGAAATCAAGAGAGGGGTGTTTCCTTTTCTAGGATTTGTGGGTGTAATGAAGTATGCTCAATGTCCCTCTACATATTGTATTGTAGTTACAGTGCTTAAGTTCCCCCTTTCCCAATGCATTTTCTTTACTAACACGTCCTGCATATGCCTGATACTATTATGTTTTTTTTTCTCTGCTACATTGTAACATTCCTTAGAAAACAACACTATGGGTAAAAGGTAAATTTTATTTTTTTTATATTTACCTATATGAAGTCTGCTATGTTTAAAATAAATATGCGTACCACTTATATTCAAATAATTGTGGATTGATAACATAAATTTTTCAATTGTTAGACATTTTAGTTCAAGTTTGTCTTACAACTTACTCGCTAGCATTCAACTTAGACATGTGATGAAACTGTTGGTGTTAACTCCAACTTACTTAGCGATTTTTGCTAACCCATACAATTACACACTTTTTATACAAGTATTTTCTTTTTCACCACACCAAGTTACCAAATCTTTCAATAGCTAAAAGTTCAGTGCAACAACAAGGGTAATGGCAACAAGGGTCATTTAAATTTGTTTCTATAACTATTATTAGTAGCATACCAATAAAATATTTATCTATTTTTAAAAGAGGGTTTCAAATCCGATAATGGATACATCTGGTGGATGAAAGAGTTGACTTTATTATGGATAAACTTATCACTTCAGCGCTGGTTAACCCTCTGCAGTCAACATTGAAACCGGCTCAAGTTTTCCAACAGATTTTAGGTGTTCATACTAGAGTTTTACTCAGGAAGCATGGCATTTTCATGAGGCCAACATCTAATTTTATCTGTATATGAAGCTCTTTAACCCAACCAAACTGTTTTCCACTAATCATAAGGAAAAACACTTCCGCGCTACGAATCTATACTATTCACCAGGTAAGCTTCTTAAATGATTTCATATGTTTTTATCTAATTTCATTGTTGCTATGAGCTTTATTAAACCTTCCCCTTTTATTGACCTGTTCATAGGTTATTTAACACTAGGGTGAGGACTACGTATAAGTAAAGGTAAGTTGGTTTTATCACCTACAGTCTTCTTCCCTTCTGTAGATCTTTGCAGGCAGTAACATTTTTGCATGTTCATGGTTTCTCTGAAGTTTTGTGTAATGGTGTGTTAATTCATCAAGTTTCTAGTATCCTAAACAATGGTTGAATATGTTATCTCAATGGTTGTTTTTGAGGAAAGCTGGATGAGATACCCCTTTGCGTCAATCTTAATGGGTATAATTTCTTATGTCAGTTGTTCTTCAGTTTTGCAGAAAAGTTATGAATGGTATTTTAAAGTGTCCTTTGCGGCTAGCAATACAAGGTTAAATTTATTTTATTAAATCCCTACATGGCTAGGGTTTGTTTTCCAGATTCGATGCCATTTAAGAGTAATATATATATAATTTTGTGGGGTTTTTATTACATCATTTTTGCAATGAATCACAGTTGTAACTCCATCACTGTCTGGAAATTTTTTGGAAATAGTTTCTAATATTTTTCTTTTTGTAATTCAAGATATATGATGTATTTACTTCCAGTTCTCTAATTATTTTAATGTGGAATTCTAGGGTTATACACAGTCTCGTATTCATGTTTCGTTTTCTTCCATAGTTCAATTTTATTACTTTATGGAATTCTTGTTTCACAATTTTTCTTTTACAGGATATATACAACTATGTGCATCATATGTTTCTTTAAATGATACTACAGTTTTACGCCAAATGGTAAATGTTAATACCATTAGGGTTATTAAAAACATAAACCCTATTTCATATTTCACTCCTTTGATAATAAACCGAGTTACATTTTTTTTTTAAACAGATAACTAAATTTTAGCAAGACCTATAACCCTTAAATATTTAAACAAACATATTAAACTCTAAACACAGAATGCAAACGCTTTATATTTTAAATAAATCGTATTTGCTTATGCATTATTATTTATATAATTACTCACACGGTCATAATGGAACTAAATAGAAAACTAACCCTAATATAATAAATCCATAAATTAACTTTCAAGCATTACCAACAGGAAGCAAATACTAGGTTAGGTTCTTATCTGGAAATGGAAATATTAGCAATTTCACACCAGCCATCCATAGGAATATGCAATAGAATTTAAGAGTCTGATTCCTCCGCCTTTCCCAGATTATTGGATTTAAAATCAGACATTTTGTAGGTTCAAATACCACCATCACTTACTGGGATTTAATCACTCAAGAACCTAGCATTCTCGTATGCTTCTCTGGTAGTTCTTGTTCAGAGCCTTACATTCTTATGATGCTCAATGGCAGCTCTGTTCAAATTCTTATTTCTCAACTTTTAGGATCTTCACCTCTTGTGATCACTGGCAGCCCCCATTTTCTCTTTTTCCTAGAACTTTATAATACATAACTAACTCCTTGTAGTTACTGGCCATTTGTCTCCTTAGAGAATGCTAAGATCTCATAACTGCTTTTAAATCCAATTTTCAGTCAATTATTGTGTAACTGCTAAAATTTCCAATCTCACATACTTTAAGTTTATTTGATAACTTACAAGTAAATAACAATAAAATTATGTCCAAAATAAACTTATAGGATATTACAATTCTCTCCTCCTAAAAACATTGCACCGTCCTCGGTGCTTAATCAGTATCATTAAATCTTGGAAATAAAGCAGGAAAATTTTGTTTCATAATGTCTTCTCTTTCCGAGGTATCTTCCTCCTTAGATTAATGCTTCCATTATAACTTCACTTGTACAATAACTTGTTTCCGCGGCTGAATTTCTCTTTTATGAAGAATGCACATTGGTTCTGTGCGGAAATCTTCCTCCGATTCCACCTGTACATTATCCCAATTAATTATATGAGATTGATCAGCAACATATGTTTTAGTAATGAAACATGAAAAACATCATGAACTCTTAAGTAAGGAGGTAAGTCCAATTAATAAGCTACAAACCCTATTCTTGTCAAAATTTCAAAAGGTCCCACGTATTTGGGTGCCAACTTTGCGTAAAGTCTTGATCTTAACTTGCTTTACTTGGGCTTAACTCTCAAAAACACATGTTCCCCTAATTCATACTCTTTGGTTGTTCTTTTCATGTCCGCATAACTTTTCTGTCTGTCTTGAGATGTTTTTAAATTTTGTTTTATTCGTCGTACCATTTCTTCCATTTGTGCTAACATGTCTAGCCCCAAGGCCAGTCTGTCCTCTAAATTACCCCAACTCAGAGGAACCTTGCATCTCCTACCATACAATACCTCGAAAGGGCTCATCTTAAGTGATGCTTAGTAGTTATTATTGTATGCAAAATCTACTAGGTGAATATAATCTTCCCATTTACCTAGTTTATTCATGACATACATCCTTAACATATCCTACAATACCTGATTCACTCACTCAGTCTGTCCGCCAGTTTGAGGGTGGTAAGTTGTGCTAAAATTCAATTTTGTATCCATACCTCTTAATAACGATTTCCAAAATCTGGAAGTAAACTTAGCATCTCGATCTATGATTACTATTTTAGGTATGCCATGCAATCTAAAAATTTCCTTCATGAAAATATCATCTACGTTAACTGCTTTATAGGTTGATTTTACTGGTATGAAATGATTTGATTTACTTAACTTTTCCACTACCACCATAATGGAATCATTGTGTTTCCTTGTCCTAGGTAATCCTGTAATGAATTTCATATTTATAGTCTCCCATTTCCACTCAGGTATAGGTAGGCTGTAATAAACCGATTGGATGTTGATGAAGGGTCATAACCTACTGACAAGTAAAGCGACGGGCCACATATCCAGCTGCTTCTTATTTCATATTTGGCCAATAAAAGTCTTTTTTTTAAGTTGCTAAAAAATTATGATACCCAGGATGTCCTGCATAAGGTATATCATGCAACTCTTTACAGATAATCTGCTTTATATTGCTCTGATTAGGCACATAAATTTTATTTTTAAAACGTAAAAACCATTCAATATCAATCTGATACATATTTTCATTTATTCCCAGATGTCCTTGTTTACATTTTTCCACCCAGTTTTTGTATTGTTCATCATTGACTAATTCCATTTCTAGAAAAATTTTTAAGTTTAGATTCATAATTACTTATTGATAATGTATGAAAATGATGTTGTTGCCTTCTTAAATCATCCTCTACAATGTTTTCTTTGTCTTTTATATGCTTAATGCCAAATGCATACTCACTCAGGAATGAAAGCCACCTAGCTTGGCGAGCATTTAGTGTTTCCTGATCAAACAAATATTCCAGTCCTATATTGTCTATCAATAATAGAAACTTCTTTCCTATTAAATAATGCCGCCAAATGTTAAGTGCATGGATAATAGCAACTAATTCTAAATCATGAACCACGTAATTTTTTCATGTTCTTTCAGTTTTCTAGACTCATAGTAGATTACATGACCTTTTTGAGCTAAAACCCCTCCTAACCCCTCTTTACTAGCATCTATGCATACTATAAATTCATTACTTGGATCGGATACTTTCAATACAGGTGCAGTAGTTAAGAACTGTTTTAGCTTATCAAAACTATCCTGGCATTCGTGATTCCAAATAAATCTAGCATTCTTGTTTTGCAAATTAGTTATGGGATAAGCTATTCAAGAGAATTTTTTTATAAATCTTCGGTAGTAACTTGTTAACCTCATAAAATATCTTATGCCATGCACATCTTTTGGCTCATTCCATTCCAAAATTGCTTTAATTTTTGCTGGAACAACTGCTACTCCTTTTCTGATATAACATGGCCTAAGTACTACACCTCTTTTTTATAAAAATCACATTTACTTAATTTTGCGTATAATCGATGTTCCCTTAAATTTTCAAAAACTTTTCTTAGGTGTTCTTCATGCTATGATTCATTCTTGAAATATATGAGAATATCATCAATGAATACTAATACAAACTTATCCAAAAATTTACTAAGCACATTGTTCATCATTTTCATAAATATTGTTGGGGCGTTTGGTAAACCAAAGGGAATTACCACAAATTCATAGTGCCCATATCTAGTTCAAAAAACAATTTTATGAACATCTTCATCCTTAACTTGAACTTGGTGATACCTTGATCGGAGGTCAATTTTTGAGAATATTTTTTCCCCGTCAATCTGGTTGAACAAGTCATCTATTCTAGGTGATGGATACCTGTTTTTAATCGTCATCTTGTTCAATTGTCTATAATCTATGCACATCCTAAAAGTTCCATCCTTCTTTTTAACAAATAGCATTGATGCCCCCCAAGTTGAAACACTAGGTTGAACATAACCTTTGTCCAACACTTCTTGTATCTGCATCCTCAACTCTGTTAATTATGGGGTAGTCATATGATAGGGAGGTCGAGGTACTAGTGTTGCACCTCATACTAGATCTATGGTAAAATCTAAATCTCTTTTCAGTGGTAATCCTAGTATCTCTTTAGGGAAGACATCTTAATATTCTTTCAAAATAGGAAATTTTTCTAGTTCTGATTTTGATTTTTCAGATTCCATTTCCTTGAACTTAATAGCATATAACCGACAACCTTTCCTAAGACATTTTTTTAGTTGTACTGCAGAGATTTGTCGGGTAGTTATAGGTCTGTAGATGCCTTTTACTGTGTGAGTACTACTCCTCTCATCCGTATAATCAAATATTTTATGCAAACAGTCAATAATTTATCTATGGGATACCAAACAACCATACCTACTAAAATATCATACAACACTAATGGTATTACATTCAAATTTACTGTAGTCTCCAGGGCCATTGAAACTTAGCCTGCAATCTTTAACAATTTCAGTAACTTTTCTTTTCATTCTTGTCGCTAGTTGTACCAACCAGCTATTTTTTTTTCCTTTGCTAAGTTTACTTTTTTCAAGTATTCTTGGTGTTATGTAACTCAAACTAGCACCAGAATCAATAAGTATGGAAACAGAAGTATTTGAAACTTTACCTTCCACTTCCAGCATTGTCGATTGATGATCCGCTTGTCTATATTCCAAAGAAACATTGATTCTTGGTATGCTTCGAGCTATATCATTAACTGTAGAATCTTCTTGTACCATATTTATAGGGGCCATCTTCTTATTAAGATTATGGGGACAATTTCGATATAAGTGGGGTCCATTACATCCCCAGCACTTAACCTCCTTAGCAACACTATTCCATCCACTATTAGAAGTGCATGTGCACATGCCACTGCTGACAGTTGTTCCTAATTTGTTGTAATTGTTATCAGTATGGATTTTTACTCCTTTCCTAAAAGGTGAAGGTTTGAATCCTTTCTTCCGTTGTTCGAGTTTTTGATTTTTTATGTTTTGCCAATTCTTTGTTAGTTCTGATCTTTATTTGAATAAATGATAACACAACTTGGCCTTTCTGATTGCCTCATCCATGCTCTTAGGCATCTCGAACTCAATCTTTTCCTTATAGGCTGGGGGTAAACAACTAATAAATCTATAAACCTTGGCTTTCTCCTCCTTCAAATATGGTACATAGCATTGTAAGTTCACAAATTTTTTTACAAACTCATCCATAGTTAAAGTCCCGAATTGTAAGTCATTGAATCCCTTAGCTTTCTCATCGTAATATCTTTTCGACATGTATTTCTTTTTAAACAACTTTTTGAAAGTTTTCCAGCTCAATTCCTTACTTTGTATATTGTTCACACTTTTGGCCTCCTACCACCACAATGCATCCTTCCCGCTTAACTAAAAAATAGCTAATATGGATCTTACGTGATCATCATATCCATATACCTAAAATACCTATTAATATTAAGTAGCCAAGCCTCAGTTGTTTCTTCTGAATCCCCGTCATAAGTCGGGGTTTAAATTTTTTAAATTCTCCTTGCAGCTCCGAGTGTTCCTTATGTTTTCTTTGTTTCATCTCCTTAATTTTCCTCATGTTTTGCCCATCTTCATGCATTTTTTCTGTGGTTTCTTCACTACTATCATCATGTACTATATCTCCTTTTCTTTTTTCTGCAATACAAGAATTTTGTCCATTGTTTTTCAAGGGTTTTGTTAAACTTCTAAGAATGAGTTCGTTAATCTCCTCCTGATCTGATTTGGCGTTCATGAGTCTAAGATTATATGCTTTAAGACTTTCCATGTCTGCCTTCAGACTTCTCATGGTTTCCAACATCTCCGACTACGCATCTATATTGTGTTTGGATCCTAGTTCCACAAAAAGACTGGCATTTTCTAAATCTGGCATGTCCTCTGGTACATACTCCTCTCCTACATCTTGTTCTGGTTCCGCCATTACTTATCTGCGTGTAATAGTACATATTTTCTTGTTATTGATAAGCTTTGAATTTATTGTTTAATAAAGATTTAAACATGTGATGTCCCATTAGGTCGCAGTATATAAGCCTCGCTCTCATACCATTTTGTAACATTCCTTAGAAAACAACACTATGGGTAAAAGGTAAAAAAACAAATTATATTTACCTATATGAAATCTGCTATTTCTAAAAGAAATATGCCTACCACTTATATTCAAATACTTGTGGATTGATAACATAAATTTTTCAGTTGTTAGACATTTTAGTTCAAGTTTGTCTTACAACTTACTAGCTAGCATTCAACTTAGACAAGTGATGAAATTATTGGTGTTAAATCCAACTTTCTTAGCAATTTTAGCTAACCCATACAATTACACACTTTTTATACAGACATTTTCTTTTTCACCACACTAGGTTACCAAATCTTTCAATAGCTAAAAGTTTGGTGCAACAACAAGGGTAATGGCAACAAGGGTCGTTTAAATTTGTTTCCATAACTATTATTACTGGCATACCAATAAAAGATTTATCTATTTTTAAAAGAGGGTTACAAATCCGATATTGGCTACAGCTGGCAGATGAAAGAGTTAACTTTATTATGGATAAACTTATCACTTCAACGTTGGTTAACCCTCTGCACTCAACATTGAAACAATCTCAAGTTTTACTCCGGCAGCATGGCATTTTCATGAGGCCAACATCCAAGTTTATCTTTGGTCGAAGCTCCTTAACCCAACCGAATTGTTTTCCACTAATCATAAGGAAAGACACTTTCGTGCTACCAATCTATATTATTCACCAAGTAAGCTGCTTAAAAGATTTCATATGTTTTTATCTACTTTCATTGTTTCTATGAGCTTTATTAACCCTTCCCCTTTTCTTGTCATGTTCATAGGTTATTTAACACTAGGGTGAGGACTATGTATAAGTAAAGGTAAGTTGGTTTTATGACCTACAACCTTCTTCCCTTTTGTAGATGTTTGGAGGCGGTAACATCCGTGCATGTTCATGGTTTCTCTGAAGTTCTATGTAATGGTGTTTTAATTCATCAAGTTTCCAGTATCCTAAACAATGGCTGAATACGTTATCTTAATGGTCGTTTTTTAGGAAAGATGGATGAGATTACCCTTTGCACCAATCTTGATGGGTATATTTTCTTATGTCAGTTGTTCTTCAGTTTTGAAGAAAAGTTATGAATGGTATTTTAAACTGGACCCTTTGTGGCTAGCAATACACAGTTAAATTTATTTTATTAAATCCCTACATGGCTAGGGTTTGTTTTTGAGATTCGATGCTAATTAAGAGTAATATATATATATATAAAATTTTGTGGGGTTTTTATTACAGCATGTTGCAATGAATCACAACTATGACTCCATCTTTGTTTGGCAAAATTTTGGAAATAATTTCTAATATTTTTCTTCTTGTAATTCAATATATATGTTGTATTTACTTCGAGTTATTCTTGTTTTATAATTATTTTAATGTGGAATTCTATCTACCATCTTGTATTCATGTTTCGTTTTCTTCCATAGTTTTGTTTTATTACTTTATGGAATTCTTGTTTCGCATTTTTTCTTTTATAGGATATATACAACTCTATGCATCATATGTTTATTTAAATGATACTACAATTTTACGGCAAATGGTAAATGTTAATACCATTAGGGTTATTAAAAACATAAACCCTATTTCACATTTCACTCCTTCGATAATAAACCCAGTTACATTATTTAAAAAAATAACTAGTATTTGCTTATGCATTATTATTTATATAATCACTCACACAGTCACAATGGAACCAATAGAAAACTAACCCTAATAAATTAACTTTCAAGCATTACTAACAGAAAGTAAATACCACAGTAGGTTAGGTTCTTATCTGGAAATGGAAATATTAGCACTTTCACACCACCTAGCTGTAGGAATATGCAATAGACTTTAAGAGTCTGATTCCTCCCCCTTGCCCAGATTATTGGATTTAAAATCAGCCTTTTTGTAGCTTCAAATGCCACCAACACTTACTGGGAGTTAAGCAGTTCTTGTTCAAAACCTAACATCCTTCTGATGCTCAATGGAAACTCTGTTCAAATTCGTATTTCTCAACTTTCAGGGCCTTCACCTCTTGTGATCACTGGAAGCCCCCATTTTCTCTTTTTCCTGGGACTTTATAATACATAGCTAACTCCCTACAGTTACTGGCCACTTGTCTCCTTAGAGAATTCTAAGATCTCATAACTGCTTTTAAATCCAATTTTATGTCAATTATTGTGTAACTGCTAAAATTTCCAATTTCACATAATTTAAGTTTATTTGATAACTTACACATAAATAACAATAAAATTAAGTCCAAAATAAACATAAAGGATATTACACAGGTGAAGGTTAGGATTAGGTGTCTAATGCTTTTACCAATGTATAACAAGATATCCTCTGAAAGGTAGAATTTGGAGGGAGCTTAAGCGATACATTTTTACATAATTATTTGTAGCATCACACTTATTTTTCAATAATTATTAATAACAACTTTACTAAGAAAATAATTTATTTTAAACATTTTAAGTTTTTATTTTTTACACAATTATTTGTAGCAACACACTTATTTTTCAATAATTATTAATAACAACTTTTCTAAGAAAATAATTTAGTTTAAACGTTTTAAGTCTTTTATTTTTTAAGGTACAATCACAACCACAACCTTTTTCTTACGATAACACGTAACAATGTTAAAAACATTAACACCTCGTGGCTCTTGTTTTTTTAATTGAAAATTGTTAAAAGCTACTATTTAACTAGGAATCCATACTAGCATATTTCTTTGGGTGGGATGCTAAAGGAAGCAAGTCTGTGCCTTTCGATATAGAATATTTATGCAATAATAATGTACTATTTTCTGGAATTTCATAGTTTTTGGAATATAGCTTTAGGTTTTTGGGATTTTGAACTGTTCACGTAACTATTAGTAATTGTTCTGGCTAGTTCTTTATGCTTTGATTAACTTTGATTAACTTAGAGTGTAATTCAAATCTTATGTCTTTATTGAAAAATACGCGAGGCGTTTCCCTAGCTTAATGTGCAATTCAATTCCTTATTGTTTGATTAAACCAAGTGGTGAGATGTTCTTCCAAAGTCATATCTTGCATGATTGAGAAAATGTGTATGCGTGAATTTTAAACTGTCAACGCCTGAGAAAATATGTTTGATTGATTGATAAATAAAATTCAATGGCTAGCAGGGAAATCCAGTGCCAAGAAAGTGTTTTTGTTTGTAGGAACATTTTAAATTGATTATTATATTGGTTGGGCGTCTTCTTGAAAAACCGTTCCATGCCAAGAAAACATATAAATTTGTATTATTTGTTATTTAAAGGATTGGGCAGAGAGCAGCCCTAGGCCCAATAAAAAATTTCAATTTTTTAACTCTATAGAAGTCATTTATCAGAAGTCATGATTGACCGTTCCATGCCAAGAAAACATTTATTGGAGAAGTCATATAATTTTAATTAGCTAAATTGTAATTGTTCCATGCCAAAAAAACATTTATTGGAGAAGTCGTATAATTTTAATTAGCTAAATTGTAACAATGGTATGTAATAATAGTACAAATATGTTAAATTAAATGACATAGTACATAATGAGATAAACTTAATTTAACAGTAATTAGGCTAAGATCCTGTCTCTGGATAGGTCACACGAAAATATCCAATATACATCTAAGTCGTATTGAGTGTTGTATTTATACTTAAATGGACTGATTGAGTATAATTTACTATAGCATTAAGCTTAATCAGTTATTGATCCTGGAATAGGATGAGGCTGAGTGGACCCCACTATTATGGCATCGATTCTTTTGTATTTTATTAAGGCTAAGTTGGCGGTGCTTTTGGATCGAAGCTAAGGTGATGTTTACCACAGAGAGCCTGCAAATTAATATAGTGTGACATGTATATTTGAACCAGTTATCGAATTTTACAAAGAACCAAGAGACACGTTGAGGCCATGCACGCTTCTTATGACCACGTTCAAACCCCATGCAATGTACAGGAGTTTCCAAGGAATTGGAATGACCACGTTTCCCTTGGACATACTAGGGAGCTCTACCTAAAGTTGGGGGTTGGTTCGTAAACACTGCATTCAATGTGATTATCCACATAAAATACAGTATTCTCTAGTCCCCCATTACCCTACAAGACAAGGAAAAAATTCACTATTAATTGGATTCCATTCACAACTGAAGAGGTATGTTTGATACCCGTTGATAGTGTATTATGTTGAGACTCCAATTATTTTCTTCTAGTTATTAAGCTCATTAACGTTGCTTATCTTATGTTGTAGGGGTTCTAGATGAAGAGTGTTGGATGAATTATGCGTTGGATGGTTTTCAACACTCTTTTCACCAGTAAGCAGTATTTTCATAACTAGTTGTGGACTCTGTCAACTGGTGAGACAAACTTGGCTCGAATATGGAGGATTTTCACAATTCCATCTCATCATTTCTTAGCCAGTCTTGTGGGTCATCTATTAAATCATTGAGAATCCTTGTAGTGACTTATAATGCTTACATGCTTAAGGTCGTATCTAAATTTTAAGATTTAGATGGCTTAATGCTCATTTTGGAACATGTTAACCTCTATAACTAAAATGGTAATCTGTTGTAGATATAAGTTATGGTTTTATTAAAAAGGATAGGAATTGTATGGATTTTTTCTAGTAATTTAGGGTTTATTTGTTGGTTGGTTCCCCAACCGTGTATATTTAATTATTAGTTATATTTTTTCTTATGGTATATCTTATTGATAAATAGTGGATGAACTCATGATCTTATGTCGATTGTCCAACATCAGAATTCTTTGCTCCTTGTGGAAGGGAAATATTGTTCTTTTCAAGGAGTGTTGACAGTTGGTCGATGGTCTTCTTCATGCACTAATTCTCTGGATGAAAACTCTCATACAATAGGGACACCCAATCTTCTCGAATTTATTATTTTTCTTGGAACCCAAGGCTCCATCGAAAGATTCTTGTTTCTCCTTTGGCTTCGAATCAATTTTTTTGGTCTCCTTCCCTTTGTGCTTCCCTCTTTCTTGCACATTGTTTGAGTCTATCACTAAGAGTGCTTGATTTTTGGAGGCCTGAATCTCTCCAATTTGAATCAATTTATCGTGCTCTAGTATTAAGGACTCATCAAAAACATCTAGAGAAGGAATGTTCCAATCAGAGATGGAAGCTCTTCCAGAAGGGAATGTAGAGACAAAGACTAAGTACTCTAATCCTAGATTGCTCAGGACTGATAGAGCCAACTGCTCATCTTTCCTCTCTATTACACTTGTATTTTGTGAAGAATTGTTGAATAGATTCGAAACTGCTAGGTTGTAATGCAATGAGCTCATTCTCTAATATGTTCCCTCGAAGCTCATATTTTTTCCCAAACAAAGATTTAAGCTTATCCCAAGCTTCCTTTGGAGTCCTTAGTCTCTCAAGATGGAACAAAATATCCCAAGAGATGGTGGAGAGATGTAAGTGCACATGAAGTCGAAGGCTTCACCAAGCCGATTCAAAAACCTGTTCTTTTCAACATATTGTTGGGGATCATTTTATTTTCCCATTTTCATCCTAAAGAGGCCAAGCTTCCATAAGGATACCTGTATATCTTACCTCCAATCAACATAGTTGAAGGGTGTAAGGATTTTGGGTACGAGAGATGAAGGATCCATCTTTCTGTATGTTGATCAGTCAATTCCTCAAGAAGCTACATAAGTGCCTGCAACTAACACTGCAAAACCAATTAAATTCACAATCATATGTCATTATAAGCCTTTCCAATTTGAAATGTGCACTTTCTCAGAGTTGGTCACACCTGTAGACACTTCTCTGGATGAATCCAGAGTTAGCAAGGAAAAAATTGTAGGATTTATGTGGAAATTTAGCTGCTTCTTGTGTATAATGGATATCATACAGTGACTTGTTGCTAGCCTAAAAAAGGCTCTGATACCATGTTGAATTTGTGAACCATCGATTTATAGGAAAATGAGAGCAACTGAGAAGTATAATTATGCAGTGGAATATCAAATACAATGTACACTAAACAAGACAAATTTGATAAGAATTGATCAGTTAATTACAGCATTCATCTTTATTCATTCATCAAATAATACAATGATTATACAATAAATATAATTCAAATAATGCGGATAGGATTTGAATCTACCATCTCAATATTACTGAATAAATAACTAAAGTTGATTGAATAGTTAACTAGGTGTGTCTAAATCACTGACAGAGCTCACTAGTCTAACTCTAGATGTCTAAGTCAGTTCTACAATCAGTTAACTGATGAGGTAGGTGGAAAAAGGCTCCACTCTCCCTTAATGAAAGCATAACTAGCGCTAGGCTAACTGAAAGTGATCTAACTAACTGTAAATGGATTTTGACTCAACATAACTTCCTGCCTACCACAACCAATAGATGGAGGCTTCTAGTGGCACTCAAAGTGGCTCCTAAAATGTAGAAACTGGCACCGGTGGTACCAATGTCACCAGTGGCACCGATGGCACCTATGGCATCGGTGGAACCACCGGTAGTGCCAATGGCACCAAAAATTTAGTAAATGACTCCTAATTTAGGCAAGATGGTGGCACCAATGGCACCAATATTCATGGTGGAACCAAAACTTCAGTAAATGACTCCTAATTTAGGAAAGATGATTAATTAGACTATATTTGGACAATTGAGGATTATTAATCCTAATACCATGATTGTGTGATTCATCTACTCAACCGCACATTTTTGTTGTGATAGGTATCAAACAATTTTCTGGTGCTTAATTCCTTCCCACATAAAATTTTTATCTATTTCCTTGGAGCAATATTCTCCTCCATTATCATATCTGAGACATAAAATAGACTTGTTGAAACTTTTCTCTACTCATGCATTGAACTCTTTAAATTTCTCAAAGGATTCTACCTTATTCTTTCGAAAACAAACCCATGCTCTTCTAGGAAAATTATGTTTAAAGGTCAGAAATATCAAGCACCATTAATGGACATAGTGGGGACTAGTCCAAATATATCATAATAAATAAGTTTCAAAATATCAAAAAATTTTACAATATCTTGTAGTAAACTAAATTTTTTTATGTTTACCAAAAATACGATTCTCGCACAACTCTGATTCACAATATTTAATCCAACAAAGAGTAACACGATCGTGCATAATTTTCAAACCTTTTTCACTAATATGTCCAAGTCATTGATGTCACAAAACCATTGCATTTAGAACATTCCTTGCGTATGTTGTTGTTGTGTGAATTGTCTCTGTATCACTGCATAAATTATTTAAGGTCCCATAAGATTCTTCTTTTACTACCATGATGTATCCTTTCTTAATTTTGCATCAATTGTCACCAAAGGTAGTAGAATACCCCAACCTATCCATCATCTTGATTTAGATTAAAAAAAAATTGTAGATATGGTACATGCCATACATCAAACAACTTCCTTTATCTTCCATCATCCAACTTTATCTTAATGTCCCCTCTTCTCACAATTTATAAAGGATGATCATCACCCAAGTAGACCTTTCCACCACTATAGGGATGGTATTTGACAAACTAGTCTCTATGTGGAGACATGTGGAAAGATTCACATGAGTCAAAAACCCAAACATATAATAGAGATCTATTGTTACTAAGACATAAAGCCTCAAACATCTCTTATGAATATTCTATACTAGATTCAATTAATGGTTGCTCTGGATTTTCATCATTATTTTCCTTCTTCAGATACCAACAATCCTTCCTCAAGTCCCTAGTTTCCCACCATTACATCATCTCCCTCTATTCCATCCTCTAGTGTTAAATCTAGATTGTTATCTCTCGTTTTTATCCCTTACATTAGATCTCCCTCTCATAAATAAGGCTTCATTTGCAGAGGGATCCAGAGATTATTTTCAGCTCAACTCTTCTTTGAGTAAAGAAACTACCACAACATCAAATTTCATAGTTACTAATGATGAGTTGATGATGGTCACCCCCATATGATCCTGGGTATCTGAAAGGGAACACAGTAAAATCATCGGTCTATCCTCATCCTCCAAATTTATACAAACCAAGAGACGTTTTCCTATTAGGGTATTAAAATATTTCATATGATGTTCCAAAGTTGAACCCTCCTTCTTCCTTTGATGAAAAATATGTTCTTTTAAGAAAATCTTATTTATTGTTGATTTAGTCTCATAGAACTTCACAAGTTTCCCCCAAAGGGAATTTGTTGTCTTTTCTTTAGCAACATTAAACAAGATAGGGTTTGCTAGGAAAATATGTACTATAGAAACTACCTTTATGTCCAACTTTATCCAATCCTCATTTCGCATACTGCTTACTTTTTTTGCATCCCCTTTCAAGGCTAGGGCTTGGTGATTCTTAAGAGACAAATCCTCCACCTTCATATTAGGTATGGAGAAACTCTTTCCATCGAATTTCTCAATCTTGAACTTGCTTAAACCTCCTGCCATTGTTGCAACTGCCACTCCTAGAAAACCATATTCCTATGAAGATTTAGGCTTTGATACTAGATGTTAGAAAAATATATAGAAAACAAAATTAGGTAAAACCATGAGGTTTGCATTGAAACCCTATTATACATAGGTAAAACCATCAGGAAATGGAATCTTTGATCTCGTATTATTACTTGACAAAAATTACAATGATTTCTTCTATATATCTTGTGTTACAACATTAGGGGGTCAATTTACTTTTATACAATAAATATGAGGTTTCCAGAAGTATTTGAAATACACTAGAAGGGTCTAGAAATTTTATCCTTGTGGGATCCACCCTCGAACCCCTAAAGAGTGAGGCCAGGTGGGCCTAGTCAAGAGATCTATAGGAAGGATATTAGAGATATGGATTTGGCTTCATTTTGTAACAATAATAACTTATGAAATAAACACTAATTTTATAGGTTTATTTACTAAGGGTCTCTCTACGGAGTTAAATAATGATATCTAATGGGAGGAAATCTATATATAGAGGAAAATATTCCATTAACAATAGGAAGTGACAATAGGATATTTTTCTGGGTTCCATCAAAGAGAGCACACTATGAGTGAATGCAAGTTTGATCCTTAATAAGAGAAATAATCAAACAAGGATGATTTAGTTTTTGATATTTTTTAATTATGAGGGAATCATGCATCCCTCTTCCACATATTTGTAAACCATTTTTTATGGGAATGGATGATTGATTTATGAGATTTCTTAGATATAACTTTTCACTAGGAGTGGCTAAAGGATTATGAAGAATTACATAGAGATTAATTCTTCATTCTGGATCATTTTAGTTTTGAAATGGTTGGATATGGTAATGTACAGACTTAATACAAAGATGGATCCTTGAATCATATACCCAATGTGTGGAATGTGTCGAGATAGGAATGGAAATTAATTTCAATTAACCAAATCATTGATGCATGTGTGAAACAATCATCTCCAAAGGTGTAACACCCCGGTTTTGACCCATTGCATTAATGTATATGATGTAAATATTATATGGAATCATGACAAGGAGCTCAAGGGCAAGGCCCTATCATTGATTAATGTTTGGTTTATAGGTGATCATGATTGATTCCTATGCTTTCTGTGCTAAGTCAAGCACGTTTGTAAATATCATGTAAATATGCAAATTAATGAAAAACCCACAGCCAGCTATGTCAATGCAACAAATAATGAGATGGGGGCATGATTCTCCTAAGGATAAGGGGGTGGGAATGTTAACCTTGATCCAACTGGGGAAAATCCATGTGTCATGGGGAGAACCCATCAAAACTATCAACTACCATTTTTCTTGTCTTCTCTTCCCGACCATTTATTCTGCCAAAAGGTGGTTGAGGTAGTTACTGCTTGGAAGGGGAAGAGTATGGGAAAATTCGAATTGGGAAGAGCACCCAGTTTTGGAATGTCATGTTTTGCTTGCATTGATAAGAAAACACCAGAACTGTATGTTAGTTTGACTCACGCGTTCACGTTTTGGTTTTACTCTCATGTTTTGGGAGCTGCGGGATGTTCTGGCTCATTCACCATCTTCATTCTCCATTCGCTTGGAATCTCTTCAGCAGCTAAGCTCTTGATGTGTGTATCCTTCACGTTATGCGAGTGTTTTTCCCATGGAAATACTTTGATTGTTATGTTACAGTTTTATCTTAAACTACAGAGTGTATGAGACCATGTTACTCGTGTTCCCAAGTAAGCCTGAGTTGTGGAGTCTCCCTATGGTTGTTGTGTTGTGCACTCTGGTTCGGGTCAGACCTATGAACAAGACATAGGAATGGGAGAGACGTAGAATGTGCTTGATAAACCTAGTGTGGAATATCACAATAAGATAAGAGTGGTTGCTAAACCTGCTATGCACATCCTGAAGAGTACTGGAAGGGAAGGTGTTATAGTTGATTTTACCACACCAAGTGAATCACACTTGTATGGCCTTCCCCTATCCCTTTGCAGACTCCTTAGACACGTTGGACCTTTTTTTGCCCTTTGATGTTTCCTAGACCATCCCTAAAAACATGTGAAAATTGTTATACGCGACTTTCAAACCCCTTATCATGTATATACGTGGGTTTGACCTCTAAAACCGCATACATCAAGATGTGTACAAAAATCCAAATCCTTTTGGAGTTTTCCTTGACATGGATCCGACTCACTTGTCTCCTGGCCTTCCATATGCCTTGAGATCACTTGGATTCAACCTTTCATTACCCCATTGAAAATCTATATAAGGAACCCTTTGGATACATTGAAGGCATAAGAGAATTGAGAGCAAAGAAACTATAGTCTATTGTTCCTGGAACTTGTGCTTGAGTCTACATCCCTTTGTCCCTTGGAGCACTTTGGTGTTCTTCCCAAGCTTTCCTTTTGTTTGTGAGCTTTCTATCGACAGATGTAGGATTGAGGCGGTGGAGGCCCAAGTGGGGGATTCAGTTTCTCCGATTCGCATACATGCCGACAGAGGATATATTCATTGTAATATTTGATTTTATATTAATAGAAATATCTTTTCCTATCCAATAATGTATGTTTGAATGAATATTTTATCCATGGATGATTTCAAATGCTTATACGTTGTTGATTATATATGCTAGAGTTGATCTAACACCCATATATATAGTATGCTTGTCTTGTTTACTTATTGTTGAAGAAGTGATTCATCAATTCAAGCTGAAGTTGGAAAGCTCAACGGGGATCTACTTCAACCGTCCGGAACAAGGTACGAGTTTTGATCCTTTAGTGTTAGATATTTGATTTCTCTTGCATATTGGAAAGGATTGATTTCTGGAGTCAAGCTGTCTATTGTGGTACCCCAAGCCATAGGAATTTCTCTCCATAACAGAATTGGTGACTCCATTGGGGAGTTCCTAGTAGTTGTCCGTTGGGGGTTTCTATCGGCATTCAATCACTTTGAATTGCTCTTTTTTCTTTGTTTTTGTGTCAGGTCTGGGGGCATGTTATCCTGGTAGTGTCTGATTGGTGTGAAGTTGGTCTTAGCTTGTCTGTTTACCTTTATTTTTATGCACTTTTCTTCATGTATGCGAGTTTTTTAACTCTCAGTCACGTATATATGCGGGTTTCACTGCTATATCCACACACACACACTAGTTTACTGCGAACAGTCGCGTATTCCCTTAGTTTTTCCTTCTAGAGGAAGATTGATTGTTGTTGGGTGAATTTTGATGATTACTGAGTCTCCTTTGATACTGCTAGAGTCTGTATACACCTCTGTTTCTGACCAGAGACATTTTTTTTAGGGTAAAATTTCTTTTTTAAAGAATGTTCTTGTCATTGCATTTTTTATTTTTTGTTTTGGGATTAGTGCATTAGATTTATTTTACCTTAGTACTTTGCTTGAGTGCTACTTGATTGTGCTTGCAGAGTCTGGAGGTTGTAGAATCATTATTTTGCCTTAGTATCTCATTTTTATTTCAAAAAATCCAAAAATATTTCATTATCATTATGTATTGCATCGTGCATTTTGCATAGTACTTGCACTAGATTTGCTTTGAAGTATTAGTCAGAATTTTAGATAGGAAATATTTCATTTATCATTTGAAGAAAATTGTGCATTTCACGTAGTAACATACCCTGTTTTTCATGGACACAATGCATTTGCATTGATTGTTAGGTGTGCATTTTGCTTCATGTTGTGTCATAACACCATTGGTTGCATGCTCATCTACCTTTTTTTGAGTAATAAAGACAATTAAAATCAATGCTTAAATAAAATGAACTACACTATTTTATTTGATAGGGTTCACCAACAAGATTAGGTTTTAGGGTCTTGGAATAGTTCATTGTGAGTAAATTCTCCAAGACCACTAAACAACAACATGTATGTGTCTGTCCAGGTGAGGGTGTGAAATTCCTTGGTATAATTGGTGTTTCTCATGATCCTCCTCTCAAAAGGGAGTTAAGCACGAGGCAGTGTGAGCGGTTATTGATTAGGATGACCCTTAGTCATAAATGAGTAGCACCGGAGATATTTCCAGGATTGTATTCATATCTGGGGGCTCTTTCGAGAGTTTCGAGATATGCTACCCTTCCCATATGGTCAATCCCGCCTGTGACTGTTCGCCTGAGCATTGATTATATCGAGGTGACCTTAGTTTCCTTACCTAGGATATTGAGGGGGTACTCTGCAGGGGTTATTCTGCGGGTGTCACGGCCAGGTTGGGGTCGGACAACACAGTCGCTTTACGCATTGAAGCTGAGGGCCACAATAATTGGTTACGTACCTCCGCTTGTTGTGTATGGGAGTCTCAAGCCTCTCCTAGGTGAGACATACCTGCTTCATTCGGGAGCTCATTTATCCTACCCTTGATTGTTTGTGTTTGGATTTAGATTTTATTGGTGTATTCTCTGTGCATGTTAGCTTGCCTAGGGTTTGCGTAGTTAGAGAGTCTTTTTACATTTTTTGAGTCATTATGGATTCGGGTGTGGCTCCTCACCATTCTCATTGTTTAGTAGGAATTTCTCCTTCTACATCTCCTCCTCCTTTGGGAGAGAGAGATTGACAGTTCAGGCGGACTACTTCACACATTGATTCACACACAATGGGAGACCATGAAGAAGGTATTCCTGAACCACCCTCTCCCATTCAAGTGGAAGATGGGGAGTTTACTCCTACGTATGATCCTTCACCTAATATGACTCAGTTAGGTCTTGTAATTTTTGAGTTATGTACTTTTCATGATAGAACTACTTACTCTAGTGTTGATCCCCCATTGGCGCATTGCTGGTATGGCATGCCGGAAGATGAGACTTATTATGAACCCGCAAGCACTAGTTATGGTAGTTATGGTATGTCTGGTATGCCCACACATGATTTGGAATTTCATGTCGAGTCAGAGTTTGAGCCTAACACTACGCCTGGGGGCACTCCTATTCCTTACAAAGTGGAGAGGTTTGGGAGCACAAGTCACATTGCACCTTCCATCCTGGTGGTGGAAGCTACATCACATATTCCTCCTAGACCTAGGTTTAGTGATCCTATTAGGATACCAGATCCAAGACGAGTGACTATAGGGAACACCACGTACATAGTTTCATAGATCCCTTCATCCTCGATTCCTTGTTCTTTGAATGTTCACCCTCCACCTCATTCATGTGGAACTTTGGGATGGAATGTTGCTATGAGTCATGTCCGTACTGCTATTACTTGACCAGTTGTGTCTCAGGTTCAAGTACTGCCCATTGTTTTGGTAGGTCATGTTCATACTTCTAGAGGTCATGTTACTACTTCCGGAGCATATATTCCTACTTCCGGAATGTATATTCCTACTTCCGGAGCATATATTCCTACTTACAGAGTGTCTCATGGGACATCTCATGTGATGACTTATGGACCTTATTATGGGACGCAGTATGGACAGGGTTCTTCACCTTATGGGTACGGGTATCAACAACCTTCTTACTCTCCAAATTACGGGTTTGTAGCCCCGAATAGTCAAGGTACACCACATTATGGTGCTTCCATGCCACCCTAGATGGGTCAAAATGGTGGAGGGAACTATGGTCAAGGCCATGGTGGTTATGGTAATCAAACCTATGTGAATCAAAACTATCAGGGAGCGGTGCACCTACCTGCTCATCCTAGGCTCCATTTCCTCGCAATGCTAAATATTCCTGACTTGTCAAGATTGACGAATGATCCTGTATCTCATGACCTAGCTTGGCTAGCTGTCCCTACTAAGCTTCCCTCGGACATACCCAAATTCAATGGCAAACCGGGAGAGGATCCAAGCAAACATGTTACTACCTTTCACCTATGGTGCTCTTCAAATTCCTTACACCAAGATTCGATCCGTTTAAGGCTATTTCAATGCACCCTTACAGGGCCTGCCGCGAAATGGTATATAGAGTTACCTAGGGGGCATTCACTTTGTTCGATGACCTAGAGATGACTTTTCTTAACCACTTCCATCTACTAGTGCGTTAGGACGTTGGTATGGAACTCTTGTCGACATTTCAGTAGGATAAAGCCACACATATCTCGAACCATATCCAAGAGTGGCGTAGACAGAAGAGGTTGATTAAAGCCTTTATACCACCGAAATTCCTCCTTGAATGGTTCCTTAAGTCGTTATTTCCTTATATAGCGAAGGATGTTTCTACATCCAGAGTGAAAAATGAGGAACAAGCCATTTTTAGGGCATAGGAACTGGATTTGATTTATGCTCAATCCGGTTTGTTATATGAGATCATTCCCAATGCTCTGCATTCTAGTTTCGACCCCAAAGTTAAACCTGGACCACATGCCGATGGCATTGTTGGTTGCGTGAGTGCTAAACCTATGGATTCGGTTGTGAAACAGGTAAGTCAATTGTCAATCAACCAATCTGCTTCGGGACAAGCCACGACTTCATCTCAACCCACCCAAACGGCGAGTGTGCTTTCGGTCCAATCGTCGAACCAGAAGGGTAACCAACAACCCGAAAGGAATAAAAAGAAGAGTAAGAACAATCGTAAGGGTGGGAATAGGAATGAAAATGCCAATACTAATGATAAGAATGCCTGAAATTCTGGGGGGGACAAGCAATCTAAATGTAAGGTTAAGTTTCCTTGCAAGTTGTGTAAGGATGATCACCTCACTTACTTGTGCCCTCGTATCGATGAAGCCTCTAGATTCTTAGCACAGGGGCCAGCTGTGCTGACTAACCCTTTGCCTCACAATCAAAATATGAACTCGAGGACCCATGATCAGTCTGGTGGTGATCAAGATCCGCCGGAGGGTAGTGGTCATGGTTGCATTAACATGGTGCGTGCTACAAAGGTTGTGACCCATGCAAAGGACTATGGTTCATCAAAACCCAACCTAGGAAAGGAACCTGATCCACCAGGGACTCCTTTGCGTATTGAAAAACCTGTGGATAAACCTGAAGTTGTACCTCTCATTCCTAAGGGAGTCCTTAAGCGTTCGGGGAACAATCCTAATGCCCGAGCCACCCAGAACTATTCTGTTGTCGAGGATTTGGGCCACACTCCTTGTGCGATGTCTGCACTAGAAGTACTTCAGATTTGTCCTTCGCAAAGGAAGGATTTGCTTTCTGCCCTTGGTGTGAATGATGATAATTCTTCCTCCGTGATTAAATTTGAAACCGCAGGACTTGAGCCTCACTTGCCTTACTATGTGTCTCTTTTGATTCATGTAGAATGTCTTAACATGACCGTCAAGCGCACTATGATTGACGAAGGCGCTACTGCTTCTGTGATGTCTTTATCGTGTTGGAAGGGTTTAGGTTCCCCTGAGTTGTCTAGATCCGCTACCATGTTGACTGCATTTGATGGGAGATCATTTAGGCTGCACGGGATCCTTCCTTCCCTTAAGGTCTGTTTGGGAGGGAAGACCATTGCGATAGAGGTCGAGGTGGTTGATGCGCACCTTGACTACAATCTCTTGCTGGGTAGGAATTGGATGTATAGTATGAAAGCCTTAGCTTCTTCACTATTTCGTGTTGTATGCTTTCCATTTAATGGGAATATAGTTACGATTGATCAAACGTCATTCAAGAATATCTTCAAGGGGGATTGGATACCTGTGTAGAGTTTTTGTTCTCGACGCGTTTTAGACTGCATAGTTGAGTCCATCTTCAGGAGAAAACATATCTCAATTAAAAGCTGCACGAATTTTTACATTATTTATATTGCTGTGATCTTCAGTTTAATTTTTGAGAGCCGACTTTAATTTATTAATGTGTCAATGTACAAATAAATTTTTATTTTTATTTTTAATTTTAAAGAAAAAAATTTTATTTTTTATTTTTAATTTTTAATTTTAAAGAAAAATTTTTAAATTTTTATTTTTTAAGGAGATTTTCAGAATTTTTAATTTTTATTTTTAATTTTTAATTTTTATTTTTAATTTTTAATTTTTATGTTTTGTAGGGTGTGAATGATCGGTTTCCAAGAGTCACAAAGGGTAAGGCCATCATCCCTATTGAAGTTTCTAGGGTGTTTCTCAATCTCAATTGCTTCCCATATGCGTCTCTTGTTGTAATTCTCCTCAATTGCTAAGACTCTTGCTTCTTCAATGCATACATGGTGGTTAGTCTTTGATGAGTGCTCAGCTACTGCTGACTTCTTAATTCTTCCATGGGTAACATCTGCACAATGCTCCTTTAACCTTGTCTAAAAAAAATTTCTTTAAAATTAAAAATAAAAATAAAAAATTATTTGTACATTGACACATTAATAAATTAAAGTCGGCTCTCAAAAATTAAACTGAAGATCACAGCAATATAAATAATGTAAAAATTCGTGCAGCTTTTAATTGAGATATGTTTTCTCCTGAAGATGGACTCAACTATGCAGTCTGAAATGCGTCGAGAACAAAAACTCTACACAGGTATCCAATCCCCCTTGAAGATAACTGCAACCTGTGAAAGCCTTAATGAAGTCATTCAAGAATCTGTCAGTTACCGCATCTTTGGGAGCTTCGATCCCAATTGTAGAGCACTCTCAGCTGGAAACTGGGAGTGTGGGTGTGGGCATGTATCCATCCCTTATGGGAAGCTTTAGTTTCCATGCACTTGTCCTTATCAAGGGTCTAGTTTCGGTGAGGCTTCGACATCTGTGAGATCGGTGTCTTTTCGCATGAGTCATATGGAAGATCCTTGGATTCTTCCTACACTGAATACTTCGAGTGAGCCCATCGTGACGGATGTGTCGTTGCCTACAACTATGGTAGCTTATCAAGCTAATATTGTGTGTGTTGTAGAGCCTAGTCCTTCCTCTTCGCGGACGGAGAAGGAGGACCCATATGTGCTGCCTGCATGGGCAGTTCAGTCTTCTCATGCACATGACTACCTTGATAGTGTTTTTCCTTCAGATGAAGCGATTATTGAGGTCATGTTAGGGGTTGATCCACCTTGGGAAGAGTTGCATCATAGATCTTATTTTCTTCTCGATCTTGACCACTTGGAGCGTGAGGACTTTAGGGAGGTTCTTAGTGAGAGAATTGGTAGTCCCATGGTTCCATTAAGCTCTCCTGGTCCGATGGCTGATGGGAACATGGCGAATATATCTCCTACCATTCCTATCAATATCTCTCGCGATCCTGGTAGGATAGAGAATGTCTATATTGGGGCAGAATGTTCCCATGCAGAGATTCAAGAATACACCAAGCTGTTTAAAGAATTTCATGATATCTTTGCTTGGTCTTATGATGAAATGCCAGGTGTCGACCCTTGCATTGTTGAACATGAGATTAAAACTTATCCCAATGCTAAGCCTGTTCGACAACACTTGCATGCAGTGAATCCTAGGAAAGCACCCGCGATTAAGGCAGAGATAAAGAAACTGTTGAAAGTCAGTTTTGTCTATTCCGTTCCTTTGACGGAGTGGGTTTCAAACCCTGTTTTAGTTGATAAGAAGCAGGGAGCGATCCGCATATGTACTGATTTCCATGACTTGAATCGTGCCTGTCCTAAAGATAATTTCCCCACACCATTTATAGATCAAATCTTGGATGAATGTGCAGGTAGCGAGGTATTTTATTTTATGGACGGATTTTTCAGATACAATCATATACAAATTAAACCCGAGGACCAACATAAGACTGCATTTATTTGTCCTTGGGGAACCTTTGCATATCAAAAAATGCCTTTTGGCCTTAAGAAGTCCGGAGCTACTTTTCAGTAGGCTATGACCTTGATCTTCCATGATATCAAATCAATTATCAAAGTGTTTTTGGATGACCTTGCTGCTCATTCTCATATGAGAATGCATCATTCCTATCATTTGAGATTAGTATTCGAAAGGTGCCGCCATTATTTGGTTAGGTTAAATCCTCACAAGTGCACATTTTGTGTGAAGTATGGTCGCTTATTAGGAATCATTGTTTCCAAAGAGGGTATAAGAGTCGACCCTTTGAAGGTTGAGGCAATACTTCAGTTGTCTCCCCTGAAAAACATTAGACATCTTCAATGTTTGCAAGGCATGGAAAACTTCCTACGGAGATTCATTGTCAATTTTTCCAATTTGACTAGAGGCTTTATGCATCTTTTTGAAGAAGGACACCACCTTTTGTTGGGATGAGTGAGCCCAAGAGTCCTTTGATGCGCTCAAGCAAGCCCTAGCATCAGCCCCGGTGATTAGTCCCCCAGACTATAGCCGTGATTTTCTACTTTATGTGACCGCATCCATGGAGATGATTGGTATGGTTTTGGTTCAAGAGGATGAGGATCTCCAAGAGCATGTCATATACTATCTAAGCTGAATCTTATTGAAACGAAGATCCATTATTCCCATGTTGAGAAGCTTACCTTAGCTACCATACATGTGGTTGTATGGTTGAGACATTATATTCTCCTTCACCAGACCTTGGTTGTAGCCCATATGATTCTGTTTCAATTCGTCCTCACTCTAAGGATGATTGGGGGAAAGTATAATAAATGGATTGTCATCTTGCAAGAATTCGATCTCAAGTTTGTTTTGGCAAAATCGAAGAAATCGTTAATTTTTGTGGAGTTTATATCGGATTTCCCAAGCGAATCCAAGGAGTTGGTTTGTAAAGATATGTTTATCGATGAGCACATATTCTTAATCTCAACTTTAAACCCATGGTATGGGAATATTATTATATATTTACAAACATTGAAGGTCCCTGATCACCTCTCACGGGATGAACGACGACGATTACGTCACGTATCCAAGAATTACCTCATAGTGGATAACACTTTGTACCGCCGTGGGGTAGATTCCATTTTACGTCGTTGTTTAACTCACGAGGAGGCTGAGCTTGTGTTGAATGATTGCCATGGAGGGGCATGTGGTGGTCATTTATTTGGGCTTTCTACAGCCCAAAAAATCTTGAGAGCAGGTTATTTCTGGCTGTTGATATTTAAATATTGTGTAGATGCGGTCAAGAAGTGCCAACCTTGCCAGGTGTTCACATGGAATATACGCTCGCGACCTGCCTCGTTACATCCCATCATCACCAAGAGTCCCTTCACTAAGTGGGGGCTTGATTTTATGGATTGCAACCCAGCTTCAACTGGGGGGCATCATCATATAATAGTGACTGTTGACTACTTCACGAAATGGGCTAAGGCTATGCCTACAGTTAAATCCGACAGTGAGACAGCTGCACACTTCGTATTCAACTAGATTATTACTCGGTTTAGTATTCCGAAAGAGCTTGTCACTGACCATAGCTCACACTTTCAGAATCATATGATGGAAGAGTTGGCATCAAAGTTAGGGTATAAGCAAGAGCATTCCTCCTCTTACTACCCTCAAGCAAATGGATAGGTAGAAGCAGTGAACAAATCACTCAAATCCATTCTCCAACGAACCATTGCACAAAGCAAGATGAATTGGCACATCATGTTATATCCTACTTTGTGGGCTTATAGAACCATTGTTAAGACTGCCACAGGTTTTTCTCCATATCAACTTGTACATGGAGTGGAGTCAATATTGTCGGTTGAGTGCGAGATTCCTTCATTGAAGATAGCCATAGAGCTCTTACCAGACACTTCCCCATTGGAGGAGCATTTGGTCCACCTAGAGCGACTTGATGAGCAGCGTCGAGATGCCTTGGTGGCTCTAGAAGTGAATAAGCACCGCGTTAAGGTCCAGTACGATAAGTCTGTCCATCCAAGGAGGTTTAGTGAGGGAGACTTGGTCCTTTTGTGGGATCAACCGAAAGAACCCTTGGGGGCAGGAAAGTGTAACCCCGTGTGGCGTGGTCCTTATGTCGTTAAACGTGTGTTAGAGAAGGGTGCTTATGAGTTATTGGATTATGAGGGAATGGCCTTGGCGGAGCCTAGAAATGGGCTCTATCTCAAAAAGTGCTATACATGATTTTCAGCCAAGGATGGTTATTGTATATTATTGTACAATTTTGTATAGGTAGGTCTTTTCTTATTGTGTTTGGGTTTGTGATTAGTTTCCATTTATTTTGGCAGATGTCAATGGAATCTTCCACCTTCATAGGATTTGCGGATGGTGTGATCCATCACACTCAACACTCAGCCTCTGCTGCTTGGGTGATTTATACTCCTATGGGTCAGGTATTGTCTTCAGGAGGCGTGTGTTTATGACCATCTTCAAACAATGTTGCTGAGTATAGTGCCATTATTAAACTTCTATAGGATTCCATTTCACATGGTGTTCTCTCTCTTGAGGTACAACTTGATTTGGAGTTAGTAGTGTCACAGCTTAATGGTTTGTACCATGTTAGAGATCCGACATTATTAAGAAGATTCTTACGTGTAATATTGTTAGAATGGCAATTTGATGATATAACATACATACATGTTCCAAGAATTAATAATCAAGTTTCTTACTCATATGCTAACTACGTGTTAGATTGGCATTTGTTTCATACACAATAAGCTCATCACAAACATAAATTTTTACACATGTAAATAAATAAATCGATCATCATAAAAAAATTTATAAACATCCAAAATGTGGTAATACATAGTATCATAATACAAAAATGGGGCTCTCGAGCCACCAGAATATAAATACACGATAGTACAAAATGTATCACTCCCAGGTATCTAAGCCTATGGAGGAGGAGGAGGGTTGTGATCATGGAACGTCACTATGACTCTAGCTAGCCATTGAAATAGCCGCACCCATGCTCATGGTACACCCACCACCTGGCGCTGCATGGCCTCAGGCAAGTCCTTGACTTGTGCCATGGGTACTCTGTGTGTCAGTCTCTTGAAGTTGGTATGAATGCTTTGGAGCATCCACTCCACATCCACAACCATGATATCATCTCCTCTTCCCCTCCATCTATGACAAGGGAAGCCTTCAGCCCGTCGTGGTCCCACATCTGCATGCATATGGTAGATGTCACTATGTATTGTCACCCAAAAACATGTCTTTTGATTCCACATAATTAGAAAACACAAAAAAAAATTAAATAACTCAAAAATTTTAAAAATAGGGTAGAGATTCGTTACCAATGTCACCGTATGCCGATCTTGGTGGTAGCGGAATGTCTGGGTCTCCCCGGAAATCTATCCCCGCATAGGGGTAGTCATCGATGGCAACTATATATTGTCGCCACCATGGAAAGAAATCAGCTGGATAGGGGTTGGACACCCTACCTCCACCCAGTCTACACATCACATCCACCCAACGCTATTGGGGCAGATCTCAAACCCCGTGTAGAGGAACGTCAACTCTAGGGCTCAATCCCAGAACACACTCAAAGAAAAATGTGCTCAGTATGCTGTTGAAACCAAAGTTTCGCACTCTACCCATATTTCACTCACTAAGCTGGTGTTTCACGTTGCCCAGTAGTGCAATGCTCCAATCGTACACAGTGGGTCTCATGCACTCCACTGCATAGAACATCAAAGGCCACGAGGCCTGGTGGAGTGAAGCTAAGCCTGTTATCCTACCCAGTGTCAGTAGGGTGGCCTTTAGGCCCAGCACCTGTATGGAGTTAGTTGGGATCTGACTCCCCACCTTCTCCGTGTCTGGATAGCAGTACACTGCAATGTACTCATCTATAGTCAGGCCACCTCTGGTCCCGTGAGAACGTACGTTCACCACTTCCCGCCATCGGGAAAGTCCAGTAATAAAATATATGTCCTCCACTTCTATGGTGAGGGACATCCCGTCTATCTAGAACGAATCTGAGTCTAGATCCCAGTAGTCCACTAACATCTACAACAGTCTTGGTTTGGCTCTTAAGCCACTAAGACACCAAAACTTGTAAAGCCCGCATGTACGTAACGCTTGTTGAGCCATTAGATCTTCCCTTACTGCCTCTTCTACATCACCATGTTCACGTTCTCTCCATTCTAGGACCATCCTGCACATAAAATTTGAGTTTGATCCATTAGAACACGTAAAAATCATTAACCGCGACCGCATACATTACTGTTTGCTAAACTGTCGTGTATGTACATGACTTTGAGGGCATTTTCCACGTATATCCAGCCCTATATATGGAAAAACCCTCAATTTCTGCATGGGTCGTGGAGCGCATTTAAGATGAGCCTAGACTCCTAAATACACCATGGAAATTGATAAAATTTGCATCAAAATAAAAGAGTAGAGCATGGGTAAGTACCTGGAAAAAACAGTAGTGGATTCTGCCAGCTGGATCTCCTTGAATTCGCTGTTGAATTTCCGAGCTCAATTGGGTAAAAATTTCAAATGTTATATAATGTTTTGAATTTTTTACTATTTATAGAAATTTTTCAATTTTTTGAAAAATTTTACCCCCTTTTCTATAGTTTGGACTGTTTCTAATCCTTTTGGACCGTTTTTGGACTAATCTATGATGTAGGAGACCTTTTTGAGCACTGTTTCAACCGTTGGATTGACCCGTTCGTGCCGATTTCAGGTATCATGTCTAAACTGGCATATAGGTTAGGTTTCATCACCGTTTTCATTTTGCATGACCTTATGACCGTTTCATTATAGCCTTAGGTACAAACCCATTCTATTATCTCACGGAACCTTCTTGTTGTTTTAGAAGTGGCATTATGTGAATGGTAGAGATTGACCTTACATGGGTACCCTAGTTAGCACCCTATTTGCATTTGGTGCCCATGCCGACATTTTGTCCGTTAAGGTGTGGGAGTCCGTTGTATAGTATTGCCATGACATTTTGCAAGAGCCTCATACTCCTCTTGATCTTTTGTTGGCCTATTTCCCTTAGGACTCCCTTATGTCAAGTTGTAATTGCATTATCATGAGCTTTTCCTGCCTTATTGAGCCTTATGTTGGCTTTCCTGACTTTGAGTATCGTCCATATTGCCCGAGCTTGTGTCATGTCTAGCCATGCAGAGCCATTTTATATATCCTTTGCAGCTTGATTCCCTATTTTTACTGAGACGAGACTTTCCCTCGAGTGTCGCTATCCTACACATGTATCCTTCCATTGAGCATAGGTATGTTCCACTACTTGGAACTAGTTTGTTTTCCCATTATGACACTCATCTCCTCCTAGTCTGTAACTATAAAGCAGTTTTATTCTTTTTCAAGCTTTTTAAATATTTGAAAAAGTCAAAAAAAAATTAAAAACCAAAAAGCCGGACAAGGAAAGATGTTATCTTTTGGCAGTTGTCGAGTCATGTCGCCTTCAAACAGAGCACTCTATATCACATCCATTGGTTGTGTTTATAGTTTGACTTTAGGAGTTGTACTCGTTTATCCGAGTTTATCTCCACCGACTGGTTAAGCTTCCAGTCCCCATGGAGCCTTTGTCGATGCCTCCTATGTTGCAGAGATGTCTCGATTTTGTATATCGGGTCTATGCTGCCTTTATTTAGTCACCATTCATCGTTATGCTCTTGTTTGAAGGAATTTTAAACTTGAGTCGTCCATTCCTCGGTTATCTTGACTTTGCATGTCGGCCATTCCTGGTACAGTTACTGGTTCGTGCACCTTATGATCGAGTCATTTCACATTATACATCTTTGCTGAGTACCTCGTGTTGGATGATGGGGAATGCCTTAATGCCCTCCTTCCAGCGGATTTCATCCCATCGACTTCAGATCATTTATTCTAGGATTGGGATCTAGAGTCATTTTTTACTGCCTTGAGACTTGCAGTCATCAGTGGCAGGTTCTCTCGCCATCGATAGTTTTTGGGAATACATCAATGTCCCCTGATCGATGGATCCTCTCAAGTTTTCGACCTCAACACATTTATTCACACTTGTTAGTTTGCACTCTATTACCTTGATTCCCATTATCATTATCAGTGGGTGATCTCGCGTCTGTTAACGGTATACATCAATGACCGGTAATCAGATGATGGACTACTATGTTCGACCTCAACACCTCTATTCACATAGTAGGACTTGTACTCGTAGCGGTTTGTGTAGAAGACCTTCTAGATTGGTGGCATCTCTTATATGCTACCTCCTTGATCGTGCCAGTGCTCATGAGATTTCAGCTCTCATGACTTGATTCCAGTATATGTCAGACATTTCCAACCATTATGGAGATCTTGATCCATTGTATATCTTCAACCATTATGGAGATCATGATCCCTTGTATATCTTCATCATGGAGATTCTGATTTATGTATATTGTACGTGGCGATGACCACTTATGTCATATTTTGTATCATCCCTATTCATGGCCATTGTACTCTTATGTATCCGGGACTGCTATATGTATCTGCAGTTATGTGCAGAGTTGTATCATTGTACTATGTTGATTGGGTGGTTGGTCTTCCATTTGGGATTCTTCATCACTCCACTTCTGGGATGGACTTATAAAGTATTTCAGCCATCATATGACCCCTCTGACCTCACACATTAGGGGGCATCTGTTATAGCTGATTTTACCACACCAGGTGAATCACACTTGTATGGCCTTCCCATGTCCCTCTGTAGACTCCTTAGACCCCTTGGACCATTTTTTGCCCTTTGATGTTTCCTAGACCATCCCTAAAAACATGTGAAAATTGTTATACGTGACTTTTAAACCCCTTATCACGTATATATGTGGGTTTGACCTCTAAAACCGCGTACATCAGGATGTGTACAAAAATCCAAATCCTTTTGGAGTTTTCCTTGACATGGATCCAACTCACTTGTCTCTTGGTCTTCCATATGCCTTGAGATCACTCGGATTCAACCTTTCATTACCCCATTGAAAAGCTATATAAGGAACCCTTTGGATACATTGAAGGCATAAGAGAATTGAGAGCAAAGAAACTATAATCTATTGTTGCCTCAACTTGTGCTTGAGTCTGCATCCCTTTGTCCCTTGGAGCACTTTGGTGTTCTTCCCAAGCTTTCCTTTTGCTTGTGAGCTTGCTATCGAGAGATGGAGGATTGAGGTGGTGGAGACCCAAGTGGGGGATTCAGTTTCTTCGATTCACAGACGTACCGACAGAGGTTGTATTCATTGTAATCTCTGATTTTATATTAATAGAAATATATTTTCTTGTCCAATAATGTATGTTTGAATGAATATTTTATCCATGTATGATTTCAAATGCTTATACATTGTTGATTATACATGCTAGAGTAGATCTAACACCCATATATATAGTATGCTTGTCTTGTTTACTTATTATTGAGGAAGTGATTCATCAATTCAAGCTGAAGTTGGAAAGATCAATGGGGATCTACTTCAACCGTCCGGAATAAGGTACGAGTTTTGATCCTTTAGTGTTAGATATTTGATTTCTCTTGCATATTGGAAAGGATTGATTTCTGGAGTCAAGTTGTCTGTTGTGGTACCCCAAGCCATAGGAATTTCTCTATGTAACATCAAGTGTAGCCTGAGGGACTGTGGAGCAGAGAAGGGGACACTTCCTTTGTGTTGGGTGTGTAGGCAGTGGGGAAGCCAGGCCAGATAGGTCTTGTGAAGGGGTGAATTCGCGGACCTGGGTAACANTGCGTTTTGAGGGCTTCTATCTAGCACATGAGTAAAAAATCAGGTTTTCATCGCCAAATTTGGCCAAAAAGTGTTACCCATCTTCATGGAATCACCCAAAGGTGTTCTTATCTCTGTAGATGAGCTCACTAGTTTAGCATTTCTTCTTGCCCATTTCCTTAGAATCCTGATAAACCCAACTGGAGAGATGGCAAGGCTTGTAGCCTGATAAACCCATATGTTGGCTTGGATGTGTCTTGTTGAGTTTGACCTTGTGAGTAACATTTAGCTAGACAATATGATAAACCCAACTTTGAATGTTGGCTTGGATAGGTAGCTTGATAAACCCAACAGTGAGATGGCTTGACTATGTACAATATAACAAACCCATATGTTGGCTTGACTGGTCCTTAAAGTTGAATGTTGGCTTGACTGTGTTCAGTCTGTGATACCCAACTGTGAGATGGCTTGGCTGAGTGGCCTGTGAAACCCATCTGTTTTTGTGTTTTTCCCTGTAGCCTGATAAACCCAACTGTGTTGGCTTGGTTGAGTGTTATTGCACCCTTGGCTATGTATAAGTATGCTAGTGTTCCCTTATTCCCGGAGGAAATCATGCCCAGGTCGGGGGTGGCAGTGTTGCTAAGAGATTGATGAACGCAGTGGCCTATGGTTGGGTGGAACGTTGTAGCGACATAGCTGGATGAGGGACAAGTTCTTCTTGAGATAAGTGTTCTTGTCTATGTTAATCTCTGCAATTGTATTTCTTGTATTGTAATTGCTTGATGGAATGTGATGAACATGTTGCTGTGTGGAATTGATGCATTGTTCCTTTGAATAATTGCAATTATAGGCATCTATGTATGTTTCCTTCAATGCATCTTTAAACTAATTTGCAGGGTTATATTGGCCAGATTGGTGATGGCCTGAATGATCAAATCTATCCCAGCCTTCAATTAAAAAGTTGATTTTCCTGCTAGAAATCTTCCTTTTCGNCTTTTTTGCAAGCGTATTTGGGAAAAAACGAAAAAAGGCACCTCGGTCGAGGGCTTTATAAACCCTCGACCAAGATTTTGTTCAGCCCTCGGCCGAGGTATTTATTAACCCTCGGTCGTGGTATTAAAACCTCGACCGAGGGTTAATAAATACCTCGACCGAGGTATTAACTCAGTCGAGGTACATACAAACTATTTCTATTTTTATGCCATGTTTTCTATGTTGAGTTGTTTATGGTTGACTCCTTGAGGCACATCAATGATCATAGAAAAATAAATTGGAAGAGTAAACAATGGACATTGATATAACCAAAGGAAATGAGGTCATATTTTTTTTTCATGCTCACATTTTCATCTCTCTAAAGGTACTAAAAATACTTTGCTCCTTCGTATATAATTTGTAATTTTAAAAAAACTACAATTATGTGATATGACTCTGAATTTAACACTAATTTTTATTTTAATCGTTCTGTTCTATTATAACCTGGGATCTGGGATTTAAATATATGTCCTAAAGATCTATATCATAGGTATATCAGAGTCCTAGGAATCCAGGTTGAGTGGACACAATTCGCCTAAGTTCATCTCATCAACTGAATTGCATTCATCATTGCTCTCCTTGGTTTAATGCAAAAAGAATACTATGGCAATGATGCATGCAATTCAGTTGATGAGATGAACTTAGGCGAGTTGTGTCCACTCGAACTGGATTCTCAGTACTATGATCTACCTATGATATAGATCCTCGGGCCAGATATTTAAAGCCCAAAACCCAGGGAGGAATAGAACATGACGATTAAGATAAAAATGATTGTTTTCAAAGTCATATCACACAATTGACTCCGAGACCCATTTGATCAATCATATCTAATACTCCTACTACTCCAAGACCCCTTTTTATAACCCTGAGATTCACTAGGACCTCGACCGAGGTATTTAAATACCTCGACCGAGGGTTTAACAAACCCTCGGTCAAGGGCTCTACAAACCCTCGGTCGAGGGTTCGTTAAGACCTCAGTCGAGGTATTTAAATACCTCGGTCGAGGGCTTAAGAAAACAGACTTAGCCCACATTCAAACAAATGAAAAATTTCTTGTGCCTTGCAGAGGTGTAAACCCTGCCATTCCTAGCACATAACTGAGCGAAGTTGATACCGATAAATTCACCAACGAATCTTATATCCATTGAGGTATCATACAAGCATTNCTTACGGGATACGGGATGCCGGTTCGCAGATCTTGGTTTCCGCAATTTCCCTTCCGCAACTTGCGGGATGTGGGATGCAGGATGTCTTTTTGGAGAATTATGGCTTCCTGCAGATTTCATTCCACAACGGTTCTTTTCGATGCAGGATGCGGGATCCGAGATCGCGGTGTCGCGATTTCCACAATTCCCAATCCCACAATTCAAGTTTTCGCATCGTCGATCTTTGTGGGATGATTGTCTGCCATTGATCTATTCTCAATGCGAGATGCGGGTTGCAAGAAGTGAGATTGCAGTTTTCGTAGCTTTCTAATCCCACAACTTGGGCTTTCCACACCATTGATTTTTGCGGGTGGATTATGAGCCATCAATTTGGTTTCAACTGCGGGACCATTTGGGATCGTTGATTTCCATCGCGTTTTCTCTCCACCGTTCGATATCCTCTGAGACATTTCCTTGCAGATTGTCGAACTGCTCAAGGGAAGACTGGAGGGAGCATGACAGGGTTGGAAATGTCGAGAAGTGGTTCACAACCATGCCTAGTGTTTCAAGGAATAGTAAGGGTTCTCGATGAAATTTTTAAATTCTGCATGATAATGGGGTATGGGTACATGACATTGTGGTATCAGAACTACGAGTTGCAGCATTGGGCCTGGATGGGTCGGAAATCAGTTAACAAAGCTGTCAGTTATAGCATTGGGCATAGATAGGCCAGGTGAGAGTAAGCAAATGGTTTTTATTTTGAATTACTGTGTATCTAACAAATGGTGTTGATAACACATTTTGCAGATTCATAGTACATTTTGGAAAAGTGGGTTGTGTCTTAGCCATGAGAACCTATGACAGATATGAGGCACGATATTCCTATGAGCGTGTGCAAAACGCTATGGGGGAAAACATCCGAGATGAAATTGATGATATAGAATCTAATGGGAGGATATTACAAGAGACGTTGTCGAACATTGCAGCCACCATGAGAAGCCTGATTAAAGCTCAGCAAGAGCAGCATCAACGGAATGCTTCCATGTTGCAAAGTTTAACAGAAATCCAACAACAGATGAGCTCAGGATGACATCCAGCAAAACCAGAAGGTAGTAAGAGTAGTACCAGAGGAATAAGAAGAAGGTCTTCTAGTAGATCTCCTGAAGGATCCACTAAGGATTCCAACTCTTCATCTCATGGAGGAAAGAGAAGGAGACGATATAGGAACAGCTCACGGGATGAGTTTAAGAAGGCAAGGTCGCCTACCTTCAATGGTGAGACAAAGAACAGTCAATAAGTTGAGGCTTGGCTTCTTGGGATGAGGAAGTATTTCTAAGTCCAGGATTATTCTGGAAATATGAAGGCTAGAGTAGCCATCTTCAATTTAACTGGAAGGGCATCCATATGGTGGTAACACTGCAAGCAAGTGAAGAAGATTAATGAAAGGAAAATTGTGTGGAAACAGTTCTAGAAGTATTTCAAGCAGAAATACCTCTCTTATGGGTACTATGATGACAAGATCAGGGAATTTCACGAGCTAAGGTTGGGATAGCAGACCATGGAAGAGTACACAAACAGGTTCCTATAACTGTTGAGAAATGTCAGGTACATCAAGGATGAGAAAGTGAAAATCCAGCATTCAACTGAGTGGATTGCCTCAGTCTTACAAAGACAGAATTGAGTTTATGATCCTAGAACTCTGGAAGAAACAATAAGGAAAGCTAAGTATTTCTATGAGAAAAGTAGAGTCAAACCTGACTATCAGAAGACTTGGAAGGACAAGAAGAATGAGAAGTCTGACCAAAGGAAGAAAGGTTTTAAACCTTCTAACTTCAGGAATCAGCAGAAGCAGCCATCCCAAGCTGAAAAGAAACTAGCTAGAGTGGTGGGAGAAAAGCCAAGAGATCCACAACAGATCAGAGAACCACTCCAATGTTGGAGATGTGGAGGACCCCACATGCGCCAGTATTGTCCACTCAAGAATGAGAATGCAAGGAGAGCTTACAACCTTCAAGAGGCAGAAACAGTGGGTCAAGTAGTGAGGGTCATCCCTAGGATTTACACAGCACTAGAGGACCGCCAGGCAAATCACCAGTCAACTGTGGTTGAAGTTGCAGGTAATATTTCTGAGCAATTTGTTTCTATTTTGATTAACCCTGGTTCTATACACATTTACATTACTCCTAGATTAGTGGAGATTTGTGCTTTCAAGAAAGTGAGGCATAGAAAATCATGGTTAGTTCAAATAGCCACTGGAACTAATAGAAAGGTTAGTGAAGTGGTAGAGAAATTTCCATTGGCCATGAATGGACTGGTCACTTGTGTAGATCTGAATGTTCTACCCCTTAGTCCCTATGATGTTCTCATTGGATTGGTTATAAGCTAACAGGTTAAAGCTTCACTGTTACCTAAGATTTTTGAATGCATGGATGAAGAAGGGAACCCGAGAGTGGTAAGAGGCATTCCAAAGGTAATTTATGTGAGGTAGATTCCAGCAATGCAGTTGAAGAAACTTTGTAAAAAGGGTTGTCAGTTGTATGCATCTCATATTGTGGAGGCAGCGAAGAATGAAACTATTAGGTTGGAGGACTTCTAGGTATTGCAAGAATTCAAGGATGTTTTTCCTGACGAGATTCCAGGGCTTCGCCCAAAGAGGGACATTGATTTCATGATTGAAATTGTGCCAGGAGCAGCCCCAGTGTCCAAGAAACCCTACAGGATGAGTATGCCGGAAATGTTAGAGCTGAATTTGTAGCTGCAAGATCTATTGGAGAAAAAGTATATCAGGCCGAGTGTGTCTCCCTGGGGAGCACCAGTTCTGTTTGTAAAGAAGAAATATGGTACACTCATATTGTGTATTAATTACAAACAGTTGAACAAAGTCAGAGTAAAGAACAAGTATCCTTTTCCTAGGATTGATGACCTCTTTGATCAAATGAGAGGAGCAAAGGTATTTTCCAAGATTGACTTGAGTCCAGGTTACCATCATGTGAGAATCAAGGATGAATACATACATAAGACAGCCTTCATAACAAGGTATGGGCATTATGAGTTTGTAGTGGTACCATTTGGTCTCACAAATGCACCAGCTACATTTATGTGCCTTATAAATAGTGTCTTCAACAGTTATTTGGACAAGTTTGTTCTTGTTTACCTTCATGACATTCTTGTTTATTCTAAGAATGAGGAAGAACATGAACATCATTTGAGATTGACATTACAATTGCTTAGGGAGCATCAATTGTATGCAAATTTGAGCAAGTGTGACTTCTATAGAGATAGAATTCAGTACTTGGGTCACATTATCTCAAAAGAGGGTATATCTGTGGACCTGTTGGCCTGAATTTATGAATCAGAGCCAATAAGGAGGTTTTTTCCACACAATCAGCTTGAAGCAGCGTCCGGTGTGTTTGGATTAACAAAACCTCGCAGGTTATGGTCCTACTACCAGCTAGTTTGTCTCTTAAGGAGAACTTAAATCCAGCAAAATCTAACCTATTCTAATATTTATCCTACCTAATTACCTAAAATATCCTAAGGTTGCTTTCTTAAGGAAAGACTTCGATTTTTGGGAAGTTTTCTAAATATGAAAACTTATGTGAAGTATGCAGAATGATTTAACAGTGCTAATTAAACTTTAAAAAATAAAATTTAAAACTAATTAATCTATCTATCCTATTTAACCCTATCTCAGCTGAGAGCAAATTTAAGACTATATTAATTATTAATCAATAACAGAAAAACTGGAGTGTGATCAAAACAAACATATTTAAATCACAACAAAAAGCCACTCTGCTATAATAGAAATGAAATCTAACCTGTAAACACACAGTTAATTTCAATTTCCCAAAACCGATTAATAATTAATGATCAAGGTAGTCATTTGAATTTGAGATAATGCTTATTTAAAGTCACTGTTAACATACAAATGAGATTTTAAATAAACAGAACAGTATATCATTAAAACTTATGTTTATAGTAAACACACTAATAAACAAAACCATAATGAAATATTTATTCAAAAATACTAACTTGAACTGATAAAGTGAAATAGATGATTGAACATCAGTATGTCACAGCAATACTGAGTTAATATATAAGCAGAAAACAACAAACTGAAATATAGATATATATAAAATCCAAAAAACGAAATACCAGTCACAGTATTTGTTTGCAGATGTCCAGTATCATTCACATTAAAGCTTCAACTCCAAGTATGATATGGTACTAGTAACAACATATATTTCAAAATAGGTTTTCTATGCACACTCCATCCTCTCGAGTTCATCAAAACTCTTCCCTTATATACTATCAAGATTCAGTTTTCCTCTATAAATGTTGTATGCAACATTATAGGGATTGTTTTAACAAAAAGGGGCATCTAATTACACCTACTACTAAAAATAGAAATCGACTGGCCTGAGTCAAGGTATCTCAGAAATTTCTGGACCATTGATAAACTCCATCTTGTAACAAATCAGCCACATCTCCATGCCATCGTATAACCACGTCCTGTATTTCTGGAAAGGGTGATGATAAAACTTCCTGCATTAAATTCAATCAACGCATCATATTAAAATCAATTTAACACAGCTAACAGAAATAACTTAGAATTATAAATGCATGCCTGTTAAATCTCCGATTTTACAGGCATGCAAAATTGAAATGACCATTACCTGTTATGCTGTGACATATGAGATGAGAAAACCATTCAATTTTCATTATGAAGAGCGACTACTCGCCTAGCTTCGGCTAGTTTAGCCTTCAACCTGATAATTTTAATATTTTGTTTTTCAATTCGGTCTAGAAGCAGCTGATTTGTACTTAAAATTGATTTCTTGGACTTTTTGTATTGATTCTTCTTAATGTTCACCTTTTTCCACCTATCAATCCATTCTAGCAATTCTTTTCTGAAAGTTTTGTTTTCTTCTTCCAATAAGGTTGTACTTGATAGACACTGTTTGAGCTTTCCTCTGAACTCTGTGATTTTATCTTGATAGACATTGCCTAACACCTTTTGCAGAGTTTCGTCTTCTTTATTTACCTGAGGAGAACGAGGATTGTCACTATGCTGACTGTGTAATGGTTCAAAATCTACAATGTTTGCATTTGTTTTTGATTGGATGCCTTCGACATCATCTGATTGTACATCACTTCCCTGCGCAGTAGCAGAATTCCCTATATCCATTGTCTTAGGGACAGAGAACAGAATATCATCCTCAATATTTACAACTGTAGGTTTAGTAGCTGTAGATTTGGAAGTCTGTTGATCAGCCCTATATCCTGGAATCGAATGAAGATTATGCATGCTCCTTGTGACTCTTCGTGAAAATGATAAGTTTTCAAAACTTAACTCTTCTTTGTCACAACAAACCTGAGCCAAATGATCTAACTTATGCATAGAATCTTTATTGCATTCATCAGGTTTATTAATTTCACCTTCGGCTAATCCTTCTTTTAGATTTGCAGGGTTTCCATCATTCTTACCAGGTTCGGGTTTATCCAATATTTCCCTAGAATCGCAAGGAACTGAAACCCTATCAGCATTTTCATTAATCTCATTATCTATGGGTATGTTTACGACCTCTGGTTCCTTAACCTCTGAGCTATTAACCTCAGGATTTGTGACCTTTCGTCTTCTACGAGTTCGTGGAGATGGATTGGGCCAGTACTAAGTCGGTCCCAATTGAAAATCAACTAGAAACTTATCCCATGACACACCTTTAGCAGATAATTGGAATTGCAGTAATATTTTTATCAACCCATGGTGACAAAGACTACTATCAAGGTTATTGAAATTCCTTACAGACTGTGACATTTTCTTAAGGCTTTGCCAAAGGTAGAAGGGCAAATTAAGTTTACAACCCTTTACTGCTAATAGTAACCGTAAATGATACAAGTGCAAATGGGAATAGCGTCCACAACAGGTTACGTACCTTACTAAGATTTCATAGTAAACTCTCCATTCGGGATTTAGAAATTTGACAGGTATGGCTATCCTTAGCTTGGTTTTATCTAGTAATGGAATTAAAAAAGCCAAACACTTCTTCTTGTTGACCATAGTGCCCTTAAACCAGCGTTCTCCCACTTGTGGGAGTTTCGTGGCTTCAGCAATTTTATCTTCATTGATAACAAATTCGAAACCCCCAATTTGCACCTTGTCATCTTCAAAACTCATTGCGAACATCTTAGTAATTTCCACATGGTGACCATCAAAACACCTAAATAAATTTACCCATCCCATTTTCTCGAATCTCTTGGCAGCTTCCTGGTTAGCTTCAATAAGTTGAAACCCTGAAATCTCAAAACGATTCAGAGGAGACATGGTTTCTCCAGCACTTTCTGGGCTTCAACGCGAAATGAAAGGGGAAGTGAAAACAGAGGGAATAGGTATCCTGGAAGTGTAAGTCTCGGACTGTCCTTCAAGTGTTTGCAATCAAAAGGTACTTGGACCTATTTTTTCAGAAATAACAAAGGGACCTAACCACAGTTTCTGAAACATAGTATGATCACCCTTATCTTCATGAGCTTTATCCCATTTTAGGACCAAGTCTCCTACCTGAAATTCTCGATTAGAACTGAAAGATTGGTCAATCCATGAATTTACAATCTGTTGGTGTTTGTTAAAGTGTTGTTTTGACTTCTCCCTGTCTTCTTCTAATTTTAACAATGCATTAATTCTTTTTTCCATTGCTGGGCATTCTTCTTCCTGGACAGACTGAGCTAACTGTAACGAAGGTAGGAACAAATTTGGTGGAAGAATGGATTTAGTTCCATATACTAAGAAAAATGGTGAGTTACCTATTGCAGCTTTTGGAGTTACTCTGTCTGCCCAAAGAGCATTGACCAATTCTGTATGCCAATTTCGATGATGAACTGAAACAGTTCTTTTAAGAATTTTTAATAAGTTTTTGTTTGTTGATTCAGCTAGACCATTCCCATGAGAATGGTAATTAGCTGAATATTTGATTCTTATTCCTTTTTCTAATGCAAACTGAGTCAATTCAACTGATGAAAAATATGATGCATTATCGAAAACCAAAGAATAAGGAACACCAAATCTTGTTATGATAAAGAATTCCAAAAATAATATAACTTGATTAGTATTCACAACTTTTAACGGTGCAGCCTCAGCCCAACGAGTGAAATAATCAGTTGCAGTTATTATATACTTATGTTGCATTGATGAGGGAGGGTTTATTGGACCTACTATATCGATACCCCACTGCTGAAAGGGTCTTTCAGCTGAAACAGGTTGTAAAGGGAAAGCAGATTTTTTAACCCTTCCTGCGGCAAGTTGACACTCTTGACACTTTCTGGTGAAAGTATAAGAATCTCGAAACAAGGTAGGCCAATAATAACCAGCCCTAAGAATTTTATGAGCTGTCGTCTCTCCACCGAAATGACCTCCTGCTGGTCTGGAATGCAATTCTTTCAGAATTGTTTCTGTTTCATCTTTATCTAAACATCGAAGGTATACTCCGTCTGAATTTTTCCGAAAGAGGATGTTATCTATTAATAAGTATGGAGCAGACTTCAATCTGAGGGATCTTTTCTTTTT
>LPNX010001103.1:144985-163061 GCA_001517045.1 Pseudotsuga menziesii | reverse complement strand
TTTAATCATTTTCTGTAAGGGACGAATGATCTCTGAAAAACTAGGAATGAATCTCCTAACAAAATTAATTTTCCCTAAGAATGACTGCATTCCTTTCTTGCTAGAAGGAAAAGTAATCTTTGAAATAGCTTGTGTTCTTTCAGGATCAATCATGATTCCGTGTTTTGAAACTACACATCCTAACAAGATACCTTCTGAAACAGCAAATATTGTTTTTTTAGGATTTAAAGATATTCCGAATTTTCTACATCGTTCAAACACTTTTCTCAAATGGTTAAGATGATCAGGCCGATGTTTAGAGTAGACAGTAACGTCATCCAAATAGACAACGACTGAATGACTGGTTAAGCCTCTAAAAGCAATATCCATTGCTCGTTGAAATGTTTCTCCCGCGTTGATTAACCCAAAGGGCATCTTACGGTATGCGTACGTTCCCCATGGAGTTCTAAAAGATGTTTTCAGTTGATCATCTGGGGAGACTAGTATTTGGTTGTACCCTGAGAAACCATCAAGGAGAGACAGTATCTCAGACCCAGACACTTTCTGAAGAATTTGTTCCATGGGAGGAACAGGGTAATTATCTTTTTTCAGAAGCTTTATTTAAATTTCTAAAATCCACACATAATCTAATATCCCCATTTTTCTTCCTAACTGGAACTAAGTTTGCTACCCATTGAGTATGTCTGATAGGAAAAATGATCTTGGAAACTAACAATTTATTCAGTTCTTTTTTAATTGTTGGTTCTAATGATGGGTGATATTTTCTTAACTTCTGTTGAAAGGGCTTTGATTCTTGTTTAATTGGAATTATATGTTGCATGACTTGAGTATTGAATGTTTTTAGGTCATCATATGTCCATGCAAATATATCTTTAAACTCCTTAAATAATTTTATGAAAGCTATTTTTTCTACAGGATTACAATCTATTCCTAGATTTACAGTTTGGGGATTTGATTCTATTCCCAAATTGATGGTTTCATATTTCATCCGAGAGCTGTTTGTTTTACAATTAGGAACAGACTTAAACTTATCCTGCAGATCAAAAAACTTTTCTAATCTTAATACTGAATTGGGAACTGGTTTTACCTGTTCGAAAGTTTTTTCAACTGAACAGAAATCATTTATTACCGAAAAATCCCGCAGATTATCATCATGAGTGACTTCATCTATTGCTGAATCTTTAAAAATATCCTCGTTTGTTAGAAAATGCAGTACCTGCGTATCATTGTCAAACACACGCCAGTTAAAAATATTATCTGGTATGGAGGGCCTAAAAATCAATTCAACAGCAAAGAAATCTGGTGTAATATTTTCTGAAGGAATTAACTTAGATGCTACATTTGCCAATAAATCTGCTTCTTGATTTTGATTTCTAGGAACAGAATTTATGTTAAATGCATCAAAATGTGTAATCAGATTCCATACCTCTTTCTGATAACTCTGTAAATGCTCAGATAAACAGTGAATGGAATTACGAACCTGTCTAACTATGATCTCAGAATCGCCATAAACAATTATCTCTTTGATTCCCAAATCCACTGCCTTTTTCAAACCTTGTATTAAAGATTCATATTCAACTGTGTTATTTGTACAACTAAATTCCATTCTACAAGCCATACAGGTTTTATTACCTTGAGGATCTACCAATAAACAGCCAGCTCCTGCTCCTTCTTTAGATTTTGCGCCATGAAAGTATAAAGTCCAAATAGAACTATGTGCAATTACCTTGCTCTCTATGATATTTACAACATTTACATTATTTTCATTACTGATGGTTTCCTTGAGTGAATGATTAGGAGAAACAGATGTTATATTACAAATTTCAGATTGCTGATGATTTTCAAACAGAGTGGAATTTTCGGCTTTGAAATTTCCAAATCCTAATTCATACATGTAGTTTCCCATAATAGAATCAGAAAATAACACAGGTTCACTAGGATCATGCAGTTCTGTAACAGTATGTTTCATATACCGTTCTCTATGTATTTTTATCTGATTTGATTTCCCGTTCTTAGGTAACCACAACGTTGACCAATCAGTGGCAAAGAAACCGTTCAGCTGTTGAGACCAATCTCTACTTAAGAACAATCCATATGCATCTGGAATATCAGCAACAACAATGTCTATGATTTGATAAACTGAAGGGTTACAAGCGATTCTAACTAAAAAATCCTTCATTTCTCCAACAACCTTTACATTTGTTCTATCTAATTGAGTTATTTGTGAATTAGATGGAACAAATTTTCCATTCAATTTCTTACATACAGATAAAGGCATAACATTAGATGATGCTCCTGAATCTACCATGCAGTTGTGAACATTTGTATTGAAAATTTCAAAGGTAAGTAAAAATGGAGGTGTTGTTGACTTAGAATTTTTACCTATCAATGAAGCTTTGTCAGCTACTGCTTTTCCTTTTTCAGTCACTGTTGGATCATTGTTAGAACTGTTTGCAGCAACGTTTTGTTTTGCATTAGGAACAATTGAACTCACTGCAGGATTTATAATATGATTATTAGGCATTGGGTAGATTTGAAGAAGATCGTACATATTAATGTTTGCACGTGTCTTCTTTAAATCTTTGATTATATCATATTGTAGATCCAATTTTGGAGTATGCTGAATAGTTTGAGTACCCTTAGTAGGCAGAGTTTGCTTTCCAGATTGAGTTTGTTTGTTTGGTTGTGAATTATCAGTATTTGAGCTTGAAGCACCTGGAGTGTTTGTAGTTGCTTTACTACGAGTATTATACGCATGTTGTCCTGAAGGTGGGTTTCTATTTTCATGTTCTTTTATAACACTATCCCAAAAATGACCGTTAACTTGTTGAGGTTCTTCTGATTCTTCATCATTTTCTGATTCCTCTTCTTCTTCGTTTTCATTCATCTCTTGATTAGGAGTTTCAGACAAAGATAGAACAACTCGAATTGTATTAAAGATTTCTTCATTAACAGCTACGTCGGGGGGTGTATTTTTATTATTTGTGTTTGGATTTTGTCTAAATTGATTTCTGAAGTAACCCCTAGAAGGAGAAGCTTCAGAGTTAGTATTTTTTAACCCTATAACTTCATTGGTTAATGTTCGAATAGCGTTCTGTAACTGTTCTACATCGAATGCTTTGTCTTTATCTGAACTAGAATTTTCTATTTTTCTTCGAGGAAAAGAATCAGATTTTCCACTTTTATCTGGTTAATAAGACATGAAATCTTTTTCTACTTTAATTGCTTCCTCAAATGTTTCTATCAGTGTTGTTTTTCCAGCTCTTTTCACAAACATTCCGGAATTCCTAGGTAAGGCTGATGTATAATTTTCAATAATTATATCTTCCGGAGGTTGAGAAGCAACTGGAATTTTATTTTTTAAAGTTAGAAACCTTTGATTGAAATCTTTGATTCTTTCTTTAGGCTCCATTTTAATTCTAGATAACTCTAGGTCTAAAAGAGCAGGTGTTTTATCTTCCCCGAATTTATCTAGAAAAGCTTTATTAAATTCCTCCCAATTTGTAATAGATCCTTGTACTAATGAAAAGTACTAGGTAGAAGCTTTTCCTTCAAAGGTGAACATTCAAAGTTTGAACAACCAACATGAATTTATCAATATGCACCTCTGCAGGTTCTTTGTCATCTGGGTTAAACTTAGGAAGAATTTTATCTGAATGTTTTGGCAATGGGTGTTGTACCCCAGGAACTGCTACAGCAGCTGCCCTTAACCAAGGGAGCTGTGGATTAGGTGGAGGTGGTGGAGGATTACCTCCTCCTCCTACATTTCCTGCCATTGGACTTCCTTGAGAACTAGAAGAACTTCCTGAATTGGAAGGTCTTGGACTATCAGGTGGAGACTCAGGAGGAGAAGGTGGTTGATTAGAACCACTTCCTACAATTAGTCTTCTAGCAGTATTGGTTTGTGTAATCTGTCTTTGATGTCTTTCAACTTGATGATGAGGAGTACTACCAATTATCTCCAAATCTTGCGTAACTATGGTCAATTGTGGATTGTGTCGCTGTTGTCTAGGAAGACCATAATCTATTGGAGAAATACCTAACTGATTAGCGTAAACTCTAGTAAGGATATGTCTAGATTCTTCTAGAGTTTGAGCACTTTGTGCGGGAGTAAAGGGAGAATTAATAGGATCACGTTCAAGGATATTCCTAACAGTTTCTATAAAAGGTGATCTACTGACTTCTGGAGATTGTTGGCTGGTTGGAAATGTTTCATTAGTTTTACCTGCCATTACTTAATTTAGGCCCTCCTTCTAGCACCATTTGTTGGCCTGAATTTATGAATCAGAGCCAATAAGGAGGTTTTGTCCACACAATCAGCTTGAAGCAGCGTCCGGTGTGTTTGGATTAACAAAACCTCGCAGGTTATGGTCCTGCTACCAGCTAGTTTGTCTCTTAAGGAGAACTTAAAACCAGCAAAATCTAACCTATTCTAATATTTATCCTACCTAATTACCTAAAATATCCTAAGGTTGCTTTCTTAAGGAAAGACTTCAATTTTTGGGAAGTTTTCTAAATATGAAAACTTACGTAAAGTATGCAGAATGATTTAACAGTGCTAATTAAACTTTAAAAAATAAAATTTAAAACTAATTAATATATCTATCCTATTTAACCCTATCTCAGCTGAGAGCAAATTTAAGACTATATTAATTATTAATCAATAACAGAAAAACTGGAGTGTGATCAAAACAAACATATTTAAATCACAACAAAAAGCCACTCTGCTATAATAGAAATGAAATCTAACCTGTAAACACACAGTTAATTTCAATTTCCCAAAACTGATTAATAATTAATGATCAAGATAGTCATTTGAATTTGAGATAATGCTTATTTAAAGTCACTGTTAACATACAAATGAGATTTTAAATAAACAGAACAGTATATCATTAAAACTTATGTTTATAGTAAACACACTAATAAACAAAACCATAATGAAATATTTATTCAAAAATACTAACTTGAACTGATAAAGTGAAATAGATGATTGAACATCAGTATGTCACAGCAATACTGAGTTAATATATAAGCAGAAAACAACAAACTGAAATATAGATATATATAAAATCCAAAAAACGAAATACCAGTCACAGTATTTGTTTGCAGATGTCTAGTATCATTCACATTAAAGCTTCAACTCCAAGTATGATATGGTACTAGTAACAACATATATTTCAAAATCGGTTTTCTATGCACACTCCATCCTCTCGAGTTCATCAAAACTCTTCCCTTATATACTATCAAGATTCAGTTTTCCTCTATAAATGTTGTATGCAACATTATAGGGATTGTTTTAACAAAAAAGGGCATCTAATTACACCTACTACTAAAAATAGAAATCGACTGGCCTGAGTCGAGGTATCTCAGAAATTTCTGGACCATTGATAAACTCCATCTTGTAACAAATCAGCCACATCTCCATGCCATCGTATAACCACGTCCTGTATTTCTGGAAAGGGTGATGATAAAACTTCCTGCATTAAATTCAATCAACGCATCATATTAAAATCAATTTAACACAGCTAACAGAAATAACTTAGAATTATAAATGCATGCCTGTTAAATCTCCGATTTTATAGGCATGCAAAATCGAAATGACCATTACCTATTATGCTGTGACATATGAGATGAGAAAACCATTCAATTTTCATTATGAAGAGCGACTACTCGTCTAGCGTCGGCTAGTTTAGCCTTCAACCTGATAATTTTAATATTTTGTTTTTCAATTCGGTCTAGAAACAGCTGATTTGTACTTAAAATTGATTTCTTGAAATTTTTTTATTGATTCTTCTTAATGTTCACCTTTTTCCACCTATCAATCCATTCTAGCAATTCTTTTCTGAAAGTTTTGTTTTCTTCTTCCAATAAGGCTGTACTTGATAGACACTGTTTGAGCTTTCCTCTGAACTCTGTGATTTTATCTTGATAGACATTGCCTAACACCTTTTTCAGAGTTTCGTCTTCTTTATTTACCTGAGGAGAACGAGGACTGTCGCTATGCTGACTGTGTAATGGTTCAAAATATACAATGTTTGCATTTGTTTTTTATTGGATGCCTTCGACATCATCTGATTGTACATCACTTCCCTGCGCAGTAGCAGAATTCCCTATATCCATTGTGTTAGGGACAGACAGCAGAATATCATCCTCAATATTTACAACTGTAGGTTTAGTAGCTATAGATTTGGAAGTCTGTTGATCAGCCCTATATCCTGGAATCGAATGAAGATTATGCATGCTCCTTGTGACTCTTCGTGAAAATGATAAGTTTTCAAAACTTAACCCTTCTTTGTCACAACAAACCTGAGCCAAATGATCTAACTTATGCATAGAATCTTTATTGCATTCATCAGGTTTATTAATTTCACCTTCGGCTAATCCTTCTTTTAGTTTTGCAGGGTTGCCATCATTCTTACCAGGTTCGGGTTTATCCTATATTTCCCTAGAATCGCAAGGAACTGAAACCCTATCAGCATTTTCATTAATCTCATTATCTATGGGTATGTTTACGACCTCTGGTTCCTTAACCTCTGAGCTATTAACCTCAGGATTTGTGACCTTTCATCTTCTACGAGTTCGTGGAGATGGATTGGGCCAGTACTGAGTCGGTCCCAATTGACAATCAACTAGAAACTTATCCCATGACACACCTTTAGCAGATAATTGGAATTGCAGTAATATTTTTATCAACCCATGGTGACAAAGACTACTATCAGGGTTACTGAAATTCCTTACAGACTGTGACATTTTCTTAAGGCTTTGCCAAAAGATAGAAGGGAAAATTAAGTTTACAACCCTTTACTGCTAATAGTAACCGGAAATGATACAAGTGCAAATGGGAATAGCGTCCACAACAGGTTACGTACCTTACTAAGACTTCATAGTAAACTCTCCATTCGGGCTTTAGAAATTTGACAGGTACGCCTATCCTTAGCTTCGTTTTATCTGGTAATGGCATTAACAAAGCCAAACACTTCTTCTTGTTGACCATAGTGCCCTTAAACCAGCATTCTCCCACTTGTGGAAGTTTCGTGGCTTCAGCAATTTTATCTTCGTTGATAACAAATTCGAAACCCCCAATTTGCACCCTGTCATCTTCAAAACTCATTGTGAACATCTTAGTAATTTCCACATGGTGACCATCAAAACACCTAAATAAATTTACCCATCCCATTTTCTCGAATCTCTTGGCAGCTTCCTGGTTAGCTTCAATAAGTTCAAACCCTGAAATCTCAAAACGATTCAGAGGAGACATGGTTTCTCCAGCACTTTTTGGGCTTCGACGCGAAATGAAAGGGGAAGTGAAAACAGAGGGAATAGGTATCCATACACACGACATGATGGATAATATTCACATGTTTCAAATCTAATCGGAGATCTAATCTCTGAACCTGCCATTTTAGCGGGATTTCAAGCAGTGATAAATGTTACAACTTCACACTACACCATGATTGATGCCAGTTTATCTATGTTTGACCATGCCTGTTAGTGATAACCACTTAACTTGGCGAACCAGCGATACGGAGACTGATAGAATCATCATTGCAACCATTGATTATTGACAGTGGTTCATAACTAATAGGTACAACGACGTAATTTGAAATGACTGTTGGCATTTAACACTGTCAACACGATATTACCATATGCATACAACTGTCGATTCTGTCAAGGGGTGAAAGCCACGTTTTCATACCAGCTCATCGATCCAAATGATTGATCGTTTATCAATTTGACAATTGGTTTATTGCATGGCCAGCTAATCCAAACAATCATCCCTATTTTATCATGTTACGTAAATGGTATGAAGAGCAATAAATCGCACTCTAATGTTAATGATGCATTGATAAGATGGCTAGATTAATGTCTATACTATATATGTACAAAACTAAGTTTAAACCCTTTAAACATCCTATCGACATATATATACCATCATATATGATATTTATCATAAGTAAAAGTTTCTTATACAAACATCATTTATCCATTAACTATGATATTTACAAAGTTCATAATAAGGTATTACATATGATGTTAACTTTCAAAATTCTCTTAGTCTTAGGACTAATAATACCCTATTTAACATATAATGTGTTTTATGAAATTTCTCTTGGCACAAATCCCTTAAGTCACATAAATTCATTTTGATGATTTCAATAACTTAATGAAAATTTACGAAACTTATCTGACAGTTAAAAGCCAAGTTTTATGATCAAGTTTCTTTCAGCTCTAAAATCATTAAATCACTTTCCTTTGATTGAGAGTACCTTCAGAATCAAAGATTCTGAAGGTGCTCTTTCATAATTTTTAAACTGAAAAATCACATAAAGAGCTGATCTCTCTTCATTTTGTCAAGAAATGAAGAGGTTGTTGCTGGCTGCCAACATGACCCTGACAAGATTGAAGCCATTATGAATTGGCCTACTCCAAGAAATGTGACGGACGTAAGATCCTTTATGGGACTTGCAGGATACTACAAAAGATTCATTGAAGGATTCTCCAAGTTTGCACATGCCATTACTTCTTTGCAAAAGAAGGGAATAAATTTTGAATGGACAGTGAGGTGTGAAGAAAGCTTCTAGCAGTTGAAGAATCTTCTCACAACTGCACCAATTTTGAAAGTTGCAGACCCAACGAAATATTTTGTGGTATGTACTGATGCATGTGGTCAAGGGCTTGGAGGATTCCTTATGCAAGACAACCACATGATATGTTATTAGTCCAGAAAGTTGAAGAAACGTGAGAAGAACTATGCTACTAATGATCTGTAACTTGCAGCCATAGTACATGCTCTCAAGATGTGGAGGCATTACTTGATGGGCAGAAGATTTGAGCTAAGGACAGACCATTGTGGTATGAATTATTTTTTTGATCAGCCTACTCTGAATGCTAGGCAAGCTAGATGGCTGGAGTTTTTATGTGAGTTTGATTTTGAGATCAAGCACATAAAGGGGAAAGAGAATAAGGTAGATGATGCGCTCAGCAGGAAGGTGTAGGAAATGCATGTGGCATCCGTTAGTGTTTTCCAATTGGAGTTGATGCAACAGATTTTTAATCATGTTGCTAAAGATGAATTGTATGTCCATGTTAAGGAAAAATTGCAGCAGCAAAGTCTTGAGAAGAGGTATGCGGGATATAAATTGGAAGAAGATGGAATTCGTACCTACAAGAACAGAATTTACATTCCAAATGTAGCAGATTTGAGGAGAGTTGTTATGGACAAGATACATCAAGCTCCATATTCTAGTCACCTAGGATATCAGAAGACAATTGCTACAGCTAGAAAGAAGAATTTTTTTCCAGGAATGAAAAAGGACATGGCTGAATACATTTCTAGGTCCATGAAATGTCAGTAGGTGAAGGTCAAGCATCAACACCCAACGGGTTTGTTGCATTCTTTGCCAGTTCTCAAATGGAAATGGGAAGTTATTTCCATGGATTTAATTACAGGATTTCCAATGACTTGGAGACAGCATGATTCCATCATGGTTGTGGGGGACAAGTTGACAAAGGAAGCGCATTTTATACTGGTTAAGTCTACGCATAAGACTGATGACATTGCAAAGATATTCATGAAGGAGATTTTCAAATTGCATGGATTGCCTAAGGAAATAGTCTCTGATAGATATGTCAAGCTCACTTCCAATTTTTGGAAGGGGTTGTTTGCGGATTTGGGTACAAACCTGAACTTCAGCACTGCCTACCATCCTCAAACTGATGGGCAGACAGAGAGGGTAAATCAAGTTCTTGAAGACATGCTCTGCATGTATGTGATGGACAAACCAACCAAATGGGAAGACTATTTACACCTGGTAGATTTTGCATATAACAATGGATAGCAAGCATCCTTGGGGATGAGTCCATATGAATCTTTGTATAGAAAGAGGTGTAGAACACCAGTGACTTGGGATAATCCAGTGAACAGAGTTGTGATTGGTCTAGAATTTCTCAAGGAGATGGAGCAGGAGGTTGTAAAGATCAGAAAGAATCTGAAAGTAGCCCAAGACATACAGAAAAGCTATGCTGATAAGCATAGGGTGAACAGAGAGTTCAGTGTTGGGGATCATTTTTACCTCAGAGTGAGGGCAACGAAGAGTTCCTTGAAGCTTGGAATTTGTGCCACGCTGTCATCCAGATGTTCTGGGTCATTCAAAGTGCTTGAAATAATACGTCCAGTTTCATATAGACTTGCATTTCCTGCTAGCACTAGGGCTCATAATGTTTTTCATGTTTCTTTGCTTAAGAAATATATACATGGCCCTAACCATGTGATAAATTGGGATGTGATTCAAGTGGAACTCGAGGGAGAGTTCTAAATCGAGCCAATGCGCATCCTCGACAGGAAGGTCACTATGCTCTAGAACCGATTCATAGGACAGGTAAAGGTGTAGTGGGAGCACTACGGTCCTAAAGAGGCTACATGGGAGCTGGAGGATGCCATGCGATTGACACACCCATTTTTGTTTGAATCTATAGAGCACTGAGGGCGATGCCAGTGTAGTATTTTGTTCAATTTTGTAAGCATTGAGGACAGTGTTATTGAAGGCAGAGGGGAATGTAACACCCCAGTTTGACCCCATTGCGTTAATGGATATGATGTAAATATTATATGGAATCATGACAAGGAGCTCAAGGACAATGCCCTGTCATTGATTAATGTTTGGTATATAGGCGATCATGGTTGATGCTATGTGCTAAGTCAAGCATGTTTGTAAATATCATGTAAATATGCAAATTAATTAAAAACCCATAGCCATCTATGTCAATGCAATGAATAATGAGATGGGGGCATGATATTCCTAAGGATAAGGAGGGGGTGGGAATGTAAACCTTGACCTAGTTGGGGAAAAGACATGTGTCATGGGGAGAACCCATCAAAAATGTCAACTACCTTTTCTCTTGTCTTCTCTTCCTGACCATTTATTCTTCCAAAAGGTGGTTGAGGTAGTTATTGCTTGGAAGGGGAAGAGTATGGGAAATTTTGAATTGGCAAGAGCACCCAGTTTTGGAATGTCATGTTTTGCCTGCATGGACAAGAAAACACCATAACCGTATGTCAGTTTGACTCACGCGTTCATGTTTTGGTTTTACTCTCATGTTTTGGGAGCTGCGGGACATTTCATCCCATTCACCATCTTTGTTCTCCATTCACGTGGAAGCTCTTCAGCAATTGAGCTCTTCATGTGTGTATCATTCGCGTTCTACAAGTGTTTTTCCCCTGGAAATACTGTGATTGTTGTGTTGCAGCGTTATCTTAAACTACAGAGTGTATGAGACCCTGTTACTTATGTTCTCGAGTAATCCTGAGTTGTGGAGTCTCCCTGTGGTTGTTGTGTTGTGCACCCTGGTTCGGGTCGGAACTATGCACAAGACTTAGGAATGGGAGAGACGTAGAATTTTCTTGATAAACCTAGTGTGGAATCTCACAATAAGATAATAGTGGCTGGTAAACTTGCTATGCACATCCTGAAGAGCACTGGAAGGGAAGGTGTAGCCTAAGGGACTGTGGAGTAGAGAAGGGGACACTTCCTTATGTTGGGTGTGTATGCAATGGGGAAGCCAGGCCAAATAGGTCTTGTGAAGGAGTTCTTAGCTCTATAGATGATCTCACTAGCTTAGCAGTTCTTCCTGCCCATTGCCTTAGAAACCTAATAAACCCAACTAGAGAGATGGCTTGGCTGGTAGCCTGATAAACCCATCTGTTGGCTGGGTTGTGTCTTGTTGAGTTTGACCTCATGAGTAACCTTTGGCTGGACAGTCTGATAAACCCAACTGTGAATGTTGGCTTGGTTAGGTATCCTGATAAACCCAGCAGTGAGATGGCTTGACTGTGTACAACCTAATAAACCCATATGTTGGCTTGATTGGTCCTTAAAGGTGATTGTTGGCTTGACTGTGTTCAGTCTATGATACCAAACTGTGAGATGGCTTGGCTGAGTGTCCTGTGAAACCCATCTGTTGGTTTGTTTTTCCCTACAGCCTGATAAACCCAATTGTGTTGGCTTGGTTGAGTGTTATTGCACCCTTGGATATGTATAAGTCTGCTAGTGTTCCCTTATCCCTGGAGGAAATCATGCCCAGCTCAGGGGTGGCAATGTTGTTGAGAGATTGATGAGTGCACTGGCCTATGGTTGGGTGGAATTTTGCAGTGACATAGCTAGTTGCGGGACAGGTTCTTCTTAAGATAAGTGTTCTTGTCTATGTCAATCTCTGCAATTGTATTTCTTGTATTGTAATTGCTTGATGGAATGTCACTGAACATGTTGCTATGTGGAATTGATGCATTGTTCCTTTGAATAATTGCACTTATAGGCATCTATGTATGTTTTCTTCAATGAATATTTAAACTAAGTTGTAGGGTTAGATTGGCCAGATTGGTGATGGCCTGAATGATCAAATAGATCCAAGACTTCAATTTAAAAGTTGAGTTTCTTGCTAGAAATATTCCTTTCCGTAATTTGTGGGATGCGGGATGCCGATTCGTAGATCTTGGATTCCGCAATTTCCCTTTCACAACTTCCTTTCCGCAACTTGCGGGATGCAAGATGTATTTTTGGAGAATTATGGCTTTCTGCAGTTTTCGTTCTGCAATGGTCCTTTCCGATGAGGGATGCGGGATGCGGGATCACGGTGTCATGATTTCCACAATTCCCAATCCCGCAATTCAAGTTTCCGCATCGTCGATCTTCGCGGGATGATTTTTCGTCGTTGATTTGTTCCCGATGCGGGATACGGGAAGTGAGATTGCAATTTTCGTAACTTTCTGATCCCGCAATTCGGGCTTTCCGCACTAGTGATTTTTGTGGGTGGATTATGAGCCGTTGATTTGGTTCCAGCTGCAAGACTGTTTGGGATCATTGATTTTCGTCGCGTTTTCTCTCTGTCATCATATCTCCTCTGATACCTTTCCTTATAGATTGTCGAACTGCTCAAGGGAATACTAGAGGGAGCGTAACAGTGTCGAAAATGTCGAGAAGTGATTCGCGGCCATGCCCAATGTTTCGAGGAATAGTAAGGGTTCTCAATGAAATTTTTTAATTCCGCATGATAATGGGGTATGGGTACGTGACAAAAGGATGTTATATATGGATGGATACATTAATATGGGTAGTGTGGCGATAAAAAGTTGGTATTTTATATAGTTTTTAGATTGAAGCAGCCAAAACTCATATACTCCTTGTGAATTTTGATGTGTAGTAAAAATTAAACTTGTAGGGAATTTTTTTTTCTAATTGTATTTTTGCAAGAAATATTCTTGTCCTTCCAAATTTACTAAAATGTTAACAATTGAGTTTTGTTCCTATCAAATAATTCAATGTTCCCAATATAATTTCAAACAAAAGGATGGTCTACATGGAACAAAGTAGATTCCCCCCCCCCCCACCCCCCAACACACACACATACATATAAATTGTGTTGACCCATTAATATTTGAATGTCATTTAATACACATTTGTGTTCCCATCTACCTTTTTTCGACTATTTACATAGATTTAAAAAATGAAAGAACCATTTTGAAGAGGAAATATATGTGGGGATCCCACATATTTTTCATAATCTTATGGTTGTATATTTTTTATGTTATTGATTTTTATCTAAGCACCTTCAAAATAGTGAGAAATGTTTTTAAGTATAAGTTTTAAAAGAAATTAACTAAAAATAATAATATGAAATCAAGAGAGTGAAAAATGATATGCCATTCAATAAAATATTCATTAAGAAATCCATTGACATTATTAACTCCGCCACTTTAGGTGAAATATATGAAGGGGTTTCACCCTATGAAAATTGCAACTGCAGAAAATTTTGTAGCAAGGAGATTGAAATGATGGATATTAAATGCTCAACTAAGATATATAGATCTATTAAACCCTTAGAAATGATTGATCGTTCCAATTTCATGAATTTTTTAATATATTGATTGAGGGTTAAAGAAAACCTCAATCAATGGTTTCTAGAAACTAACAGATCACTCGATCGATCTATAAAGATTGTCCAAGATTGTCTTTCTTGAACACAATGAAGAGCTATATTGAGATCTTGTAATTACCATAGCCACATGAGAATTGGTTTGTTATGGAGCTCAATTGAGCTCTTGAAAAAACACCAAAAATTATGTTGTTGTTAATTATTGGTAAGAAGAGGAGGTTAATCAATATAAGTTTGTCAATCAAGATTATAAAAACCTGTAAAGAATCTTAAACATCAGAAGAAAAAAAACCCAACCATTTTCATAAATAATACACAAAACCTAAGTTAACCAGTCAAAATTGAAAAGAAGACTCTTGAAGGAATAAATTAATCAACAATCAAGGTGGTATACTGAGGCAATGTGTGCTTGAGGTTAGACTAGTAAAGGATTTTATGGGTTTATTGTCATGTTTTGGATCCAAGTAGTTGGAACGATACTATGCGATGGGAGGGAGGGTTTAGTGTGAAGTAGGGATTAATGCAATGCTATAGGGTCCCACGCATGGACCTTGATCCTTGAGACCCTATTTTAATTTACAAGAAACATCTCAAGTGTTTGTACCTAACCTTGAAATAGCCACCACATTAAACTCACGGGACATAGATTCCTTACTAAATGACTATTTGTTTGCTAGAGAGACCTACATGCGGTATGTGCCCTTGAGATAAATGATTTTTTATACTACCACAATTGTTTACTTTAAAGCATCACATGCACCCCAAGGTCAACCATTATGCACTAATTGTCAAAATGATGACCATGCCTTAGTTGTATACTAAATATTCTCTATGTAGAGATTGTGTGTTTCTTTAGAGTGAAATGTATGAACCATGATCCCTATTGACAAATCATATAGACTTAGATCTTGTATTTTTATCTTGGGCCATACATCAACTCCAAGAACCATCCTTTGTGTTGCAAAACTTGAAATCACCACCATATCTTAGAATACTTTGTCCAAAGATTCCCTAGTGTAACAAAATCTAAAATTGAGTCTTAAGTGTGAGGGTTCATTATGGTTATGGGATAATGTGTGCTTGAGATCATAATTATCAAGGGTTAAATTTTTTTACTAGTCTACTTCCATTTGTTTCTATGGAATTAGAGTAAAAAATCTTTAGAAAATAATCCCAAGTTTCATTCATAGATAAAACATATCAAGGTGAGATTACATTATAGCAAAGATGTGGTGGATTCCATTGAGGTAACTATACTTTAACTAATACTTTAACTATCAAGATTAGGATTACGTATGAAACAACAAATACTTTAACTAAGGTGGTAGATGGAAATAAATTTTCATAGTGTAGGGATAAGGTGAGGATCAAACCTTGGTTGATGGCACTGCCAAGTGGGATATTGTTAGGATATTTCTAGTCACATTGTTTTGTAACATACTATTTCCATTTGTATTAAATACATATCTATTTCCCAATTGTATTCCTAGTTATAGGGGCAATGTTATTTTTATGTTTGTACACTATTTAAATGAAAATAAAACAAAAATGGTGGCAATAACTTGTCCCTGAAATAAAAACTTTTGGAATTGATCCTAGGTAGGTTGGATAACACTCCTTTCTCTTAATCACCCATCCTAGACCCAATTTACTATTTATTAATCTATATGCGAGTGTTTTCTTTTCAATTTTCCTCCATGGATAAACTTAAATAACCATGTGTGGAATATAAAATGAGAAAACTCTCATTTATAATGCATTTTGTGTTAGTACCATAAATTGTATGTGTTGAGGAGAGCAAAATTGCGATGTAGGGGCATCATTCGAATTCAAATTCAAATTTTGATGATTTATAGAGATTTAAAGTTTGTTTACCAAAGGGGGTTGGTTTCCTGAATTTAGAGGTTAGTTTTGATTTCAATAAATGGTATTAACTTTCAAAGTAGATTTTGAAAACATTTGATTGATAGAGATCTAGTCTCTCTTTGCTTGTATTTCTCATGTAGATAGTTAGATAAACAAGGAGAGCTGCTAAAGGTAGCAAGTCCCTACCTATGCAATTGAATCTTTATGCAATTGATTGAATGATTACTGGCTATGGTGTATAGATACTTGGATATTTCATGCCTATAATGTTTTCTTAAGAGTTTTCATGGTCTATGATTCACTCATATATTTATTGAAATTATATTAAATAATTATGTTGAGCATTAAATCTTCAAATTAATTCAAATATTGTTTGATTTCAAAGTGAATAAACTTATAATAGAACAATTTATCTGTTATGAGTCTCACAAGGTTGATTTAATTTGAATAGATTCCATTTGTCTAGAGTTGATTAAACCTCTGCCCAACACCAATCTTTTGGTATATGATAGATGAAAGCTGAACAATTGCTCTTTCACATTTCTTAATTGGTTTTTAACTGAATGAAATATTTGCAAGTGTGACTATTTCATGGACATAATCATTGATCTATCAAGGCTCATGGATATTGACTAGTGGAGAATAAACCTAGTGTCTTGGCATATGATAGATGAAAGCTGAATAATTCTTCTTTCACATTTCTTAATTGGTTTTTAACTGAATAAAATATTTGCAAGTGTGACTATTTCATGGACATAATCATTGATCTATCAAGACTCATGGGTATTGACCAGTGGAGAATAAACCCAACGTCAGTCATCTTTTTCAATACTATAATTTCAGTACACAGTCTGTCTTTCAGTCCTATAAATTGTTTCAAACAATCATAAAGTCTCAGTAATTTAATGCTACGAATATATATTGTTTCACACTGATTTAGAGTCTTATTTTCATTCTCAGCCTTAGGATTTCCACCAAATCCAGAATTCTTTTGCTTGAAAAAATTTCATCGATTATAGCAAAATTTTCAGAAAACCTAGAACTTTACATTGATTTCTACCTCGATCTCGAATTCATTTGATCACAGGGCAGAAATAATATCCTTCGTAGAGAAGAAAGAATATGGTAGAGCAAAGGGCATTAATTCCAAAGGGTTAAATAAATTAAAAATGTTTATTTATGTTATCCCATTTTTATATTAATTTTTTAACTTCCTCACAACTGAATGACTTCAATGTTACCACTTAAAATTCATAAAAAATTCCCCAGTTGCCACTTTTAAATCATGTGATATATAACTTACAATCAGTGTTGCCACGGTCATGAACAATTAGATCTACGACATTGTGATTCTCGGAACAGTTAGCCGGTGTGATTTTCCATCAAAAAAATAGTGAAAATATCAGTTACAAAAGCAGTGAAAGTATCAATTGCAAAAGCATACGTACATTGCAAAAACATTAGTGAAAGTATCAATTGCAAAAGTATTAGTGCCAAATCATATATACATTGCAAATATGTCTTTCAATCCTATAAATTGTTTCAAACAGTCATAAAGTCTCAGTAATTTAATGCTAAGAACATATATTGTTTCGTACTGATTTCGAGTCTTATTTTCATTCTCAACGTTAGGATTTCCACCAAATCTGGAATTCTTTTGCTCGAAAAACTTTCATCGATTATAGCAAACTTTTCAGAAAACCTAGAACTTTACATTGATTTCTATCTCGATCTCGAATTCATTTTATCACAGCTGTACTAGCAAAGTTTTTTAACATATGTAAAATTCCATTATGAAGAGTTACTCTGTTTAAAAGTGTTTGAAAGGTGTAAATATAATCGTCTAGAGTATTTCTAATGGCACTGTTTTTTGTTTTTATATGATAAGCAGACTGTGAGTATAGATGGATGGGTTTTACAATGGAGGAATAAAGACGAGAAATACTGTGCAACCCATGGAACTGAGCCTTGAAGAGCTGTGTACGCAAAGAAATTTGCAACTCAGAGACATTAGAGAGAATTTGAGGTCAAAAATGGGCCTCCTAAGAGATGTACTACAAAAATATAAGATATATTAAAATATAATGAGTTAGGGGTTTTATGGGGTAGGTATATATGACAACTCACCTTCTACACTATTTTTTATGCACAATATAAATAACCATGGTTGAGTTACTTTTCTAAATTGACTATAAATAAAATTAATAAAATAACTCTACAATGATGTGACTAAGATTCATTGTAAATTCCCAAAAATTTATTGTCCTTTAGCACTTATTTC
>LPNX010001103.1:99038-137562 GCA_001517045.1 Pseudotsuga menziesii | reverse complement strand
TATATATATAATTAATTTTGTGGAGTTTTTATTATAGCACTATTGCAATGAATCACAACTGTAACTCCATCGCTCTTTGGCAAAATTTTCGAAATAATTTCCAATATTTTTCTTTTTGTAACTCAAGATATATGTTGTATTTACTTCCAATTTTGTAATTATTTTAATATGGAATTCTATCTACAGTCTCGTATTCATGTATCATTTTCTTCCATAGTCGTGTTTTATTACTTTATGGAATTCTTGAGTCGTAATTTTTCTTTTATAGGATATATACAACTCTATGCATTATATGTTTCTTTAAATGATAGTACAACATAAACCCTATTTCACATTTCACTCCTTTGATAATAAACCCAGTTGCATTATTAGAAAAAAACAGATAACTAAATTTTAGGAAGAATTATAACCCTTAAATATTTAAACAAACATATTAAACACTAAACACAAAATGCATAAGCTTTATATTTTAAATAACTAGTATTTGCTTATGCATTATTATTTATATAATCACTCCCACAGTCATAAATCCTAATATATAATAAATCCATAAATTAACTAACCCTAATAGAAAACCAATAGAAAACTAACCCTAATACATAATAAATTCATAAATTAACTAACCCTAATATATAATAAATCCATAAATTAACTTTCAAGCATTACTAACATAAAGTAAATACCACTTTAGGTTAGGTTCTTATCTGAAAATGGAAATATTAGCACTTTCACACCACCTAGCCATAGGAATATGTAATAGACTTTAAGAGTCTAATTCCCCCCCCCTGCCCAGATTATTGGATTCAAAATCAGCCTTTCTGTAGCTTCAAATGCCACCAGCACTTACTGGGAGTTATTCTTATTTCCCAACTTTCACGGCCTTCACCTCTTGTGATCACTGGCATTCCCCGTTTTCTCTTTTGCCTAAGACTTTATAATACATACCTAACCCCCTGCAGTTACTGGCCACTTGTCTCCTTATAGAATGCTAAGATCTCATAACTGCTTTTAAATCCAATTTTCTATCAATTATTGTGTAACTACTAAAATTTACAATTTCACATAATTTTAGTTTATTTGATAACTTACTAGTAAATAACAATAAAATTATGTCCAAAATAAAATTAGAGGATATTACACACGTGAAGGTTAGGATTAGGTGTCTAATGCTTTTACCAATGTATAACAAGATATCCTCTGAATGGTAGAATAGGAGCTTAAGCGATACATTTTTACATAATTATTTGTTGCAACAAACTTTTTTTCAATAATTATTAATAACAACTTTACTAAGAAAATAATTTAGTTTAAACGTTTTAAGTTTTTATTTTTTACATAATTATTTGTAGCAACACACTTATTTTTCAATAATTATTAATAACAACTTTGCTAACAAAATAATTTAGTTTAAACATTTTAAGATTTTATTTTTTAAGGTACAATCACAACCACAACCTCTTTATTACGATGACAGGTAACAATGTTAAAAACATTAACTCCTCGCGGCTCTTGTTTTTTTTATTGAAAATTGTTAAAAGCTACTATTTAACTAGGAATCCATACTAGCATATTTCTTTGGGTGGGCTGCTAAAGGCAGCAAGTCCCTGACTTTTGATATAGAATGTTTATGCAATAATAATGTGCTAGTTTCTGGAATTCCATAGTATTTTTTGAATTTCACAGTTTTTGGAATATAGCTTTGGGTTTTTGTGCTTTTGAACTGTTCATGTAACTATTAGTAATTGTTCTGGCTAGTTCTTTATGCTTTGATTAACTTTGACTAACTTAGAGTGCAATTCAAATCTTTATGTCTTTATTGTCAAATACATGAGGATTTTTCCTAGCTTAATGTGCAATTCAACTCTTTATTGTTTGATTAAACCAAGTGGTGAGACATTCTTCTAGAGTCATATCTTGCATGCCTGAGAAAACATGTCTGCGTGAATTTTAAACTGTCAACGCCTGAGAAAATATGTTTGATTGATTGACAAATAAAATTCAATGGCTAGGAGGGCAATCCAATGCCAAGAAAGTGTTTTTGTTTGTGGGAACATTTTAAATTGATTATTATATTGGTTGGGCGTCTTCTTGAAAAACCGTTCCATGCCAAGAAAACATATAAATTTGTATTATTTGTTATTTAAAGGATTGGGCGGAGAGAAACCCTAGGCCCAATAAAACATTTCAATTTTGTAACTCTGCAGAAGTCATGATTGACCGTTCCATGCCAAGAAAACATTTATTGGAGAAGTCATATAATTTTAATTAGCTAAATTGTGTTCCATGCCAAGAAAACATTCATTGGAGAAGTCATATAATTTTAATTAGCTAAATTGTAACAATGGTATGTAATAATAATACAAAGATGTTAAATTAAATGACATAATACATAATGAGATAAACTTAATTTAACAGTAATTAGGCTAAGATCATGTCTCTAGATAGGTCACACATAACTATCCAATATACATCTGAGTCGTATTGAGTGCTGTATTTATACTTAGCTGGACTGATTGAGTATAATTTACTACGACATTAAGCTTAATCAGTTATTGATCCTAGAATAGGATGAGGCTGAGTGGACCCTCCAATTATGGCATCGATTCTTGTGTATTTTATTGAGGCTGAGTTGGCGGTGCTTTTGGATCGAAGCTAAGGTGATGTTTACCACAGAGATCCTGCAAATCAATATAGTGTGACATGTATATTTGAACCAATTATCGAATTTTATAAAGAATTGAGAGCCACGTTGAGGCCATGTACGCTTCTTATGACCACGTTCAAACCCCATGCAATGTACAGGAGTTTCCAAAGAACCGACATGACCCCGTTTCACTTGGACGAGCTAAGGAGCTCTGCCTCAAGTTGGGGTTTGGTTCATAAACACTCCATTCAATGTGATTATCCACATAAAATACAGTATTCTCTAGTCCCTCATTACCCTACAAGACAAGGAAAAAATTCACTATTAATTAGATTCCATTCACAACTGAAGAGGTGTGTTGGATACCCGTTGATAGTGTATTATGTTGAGACTCCAAATATTTTCTTCTAGTTATTAAGCTCATTAACATTGGTTATCTTATGTTGCAGGGGTTCTAGCTGAAGAGTGTTGGATGAATTATGCGTTGGATGGTTTGCAACACTCCTTTCACCAGTAAGCAGTATTTCTATAACTGGTTGTGGACTTTGTCAACTGGTGAGACAAACTTGGCTTGGATATGGAAGATTTGCACAATGCCATCTCATCATTTCTTGGTCAGTCTTGAGGGTCATCTATTAAATCAGTGAGAATCCTTGTAGTGACTTATAATGTTTACATGCTTAAGGTCGTATATCAATTTAAGATTAAGACGGTTTAATGCTCAATTTGGAACATGTTAACCTCTATAACTAAAATGGTAATATATTGTAGATATAAGTTATGGTTTTATTAAAAAGGATAGGAACTATATGGATTTTTTCTAGTAATTTAGGGCTTATTTGCCAGTTGGTTCCCCAACCATGTATATTTAATTATTAGTTATATTTTGTCTTATGGTATATCATAATGGTAAATAGTGGATGTAGAAGGGTTTAAAATATTCTTTTGTGGCTTGTTATCTAGCTAACCTTTTATTATTTTTCTATCTTTACTGATGGTAAATTTGATCTCGGTCGTATCCCTACAAACGTTTATTGATTTTTTTAAGACTCTTGGATTTCTTTTTAATGAGGGCCTGGACCGCACCAACCCTTAACATGGTTGGATTTTTTTTGGTATCCGGCGGGATTAGAACCTGCGACCTTTCAACTTAGGAGGCGTCTTAACCATACCCCACCACCAGCTGTTCTACATCTCTCAGATGAGAATTGTTGAACGTTATTATATGCTATATTTTGGAATTGAAGTATTCTATTGTTCGACAAGATGAGAAAAAAACGCAACGCATGGATACAGTATTGATATAGTACATTATGAAATAAACATCTACCAGATTATTTAAATGTTATAAAGTATAAGACCATTCTTTCTTTAGTGTGACACCCACCTTCTTAGTTTATGACAAAGTATAAGACTGTCTTATTTTTGCATAAGAAGGTGGGCAAGGGTTTAAAGTGCCATCAATAAGGTCTTTGGGGTCGTGTCGGAAGCTACACGTGGATTCCATGCACATTCGTGCCATCATTAAGGTTTTTGGAGCCGTTTCGGGAGCTACACTTAGATTCCATGCACAGTCTCACAGACACTTTCTCTTCTCCATCCTTAGACTGGTGTCAATGCTTGACAAAAAATTGATGAATGGCCATCGTACTTGGGTATTTCAATAGGCCTAGGCGTGTGTAGTCCGTTGTTGCTGCAGGTCAAAGTTATGGTGGTTCCATTACCAATTCCTTTCTTGCCTAGATATATGTCTCTTACTCCTTCCGAGGATTAAATGTTGGAGGAGGTATTGCTACGAAAGTGTAAAGCAAACTGTAATTTGATATTGTAATGGACTTGGATCTACTTTGGCTTCATCAATAGGATATGCTTTGCCAAGACTATGTGGATAAGAATGGGATAATAAGTTATGGCTCAGAGTTAACTAGGTTTGTATTCCACTATCAATTCTTGGCTTGCTACCTTCCAATTAAATCAGAGCAGTCATCCGTGGAATGTTTAGTTTTTCAGCAATGGTTATAGTGGCACGGTAGGAACAAATTCACGCATGATAGGTAAGATTTAATTAGCCTACAGTTGATTTAAATCACTCACTTCCAAAGGATGTTCTCCTGTACCCGTTATGAATCCATTTGTTCTCAACATCCACATGTTATTCTGCAACTTCATGATGATTTCTAGTTAGCTTCTTGTCATTCACTTAGAATCGCTCTAAGTCATACACGTTATAAACCCTCGATGTCTTTTTAATGATTGGTGAAAGGAAGACTGCTATATCTCACAAATGAATAAACAGAGCTTGAAAACTGTTCAAATTTACCATCTAAAAGCTAAAAATTATGAGCATGTAAAGCTAACATTATCTAAACAAACGAACTGAAAATAGGCGAAGCCATAGTGTTCTAGATTTATTGCTGATTTGAATTGCTATATGTTTAGTTTCAATTTGAGAGTTTGATTGTGCAATGTGTTCATATTGTTGTTGCCAACAGAGTTTTTTCCAGCAGCATTGTCAGCATTCATCAACGGAATTTTCTCCAGCGTGACTAATCTTTTACCACTGTCGGGCGCATTGTCTATTAATCCACTTGCAGGCGCGCATTGTTTATTAATCCACTTGCAAAACAGTTAGCATTCATCAACAGAATTTTCTCCAAACTAATCTTTTAGCACTGTTCGCATTCATCAAACCTGAAACCTTGGTAGGTCTTTTGTATTAGGAGCTTTCGTGATCTTCGCCCATAAAAGTGTAAATGGTCAAATTATTCCATGTTGAAGTGAACATGTTAAAGTGGTATTTGTCCCAATAAAGAAAACGCTTGAACAATAATTCTTCACATTTTTACAAAGTTACATACTAATTCAGACATTGCATAGCTAGGATTCAAAAAAAAATGATTAGCAAACTTTGAACACAAACTTGAACATAGATCTTTGAAATTTTTAAATCCTTTAGTAAGTTGTCAAATCGTTATAAAAATTACATTACAATTAAGATTGACCCTACTGATAGAGTGGCCGATTTGCTGCATTGCCCACTGGTTACTGAAATACCCAAACAGTGGCATGGAACCCATGAGCGTGGGGCGAACATGAGCTGTCATCTAGTTCGTTTGACATCCACCGTTAACCAATAAAAAATCAAATAAAAAATTTTCCAAAATTTTATTTAATATTAAAATTTCAAAATTCTAAAAAATAAAAAATTTATAAGAATCCATCCAAGTTTTTCATGGTTATTGTTGAAATCAATAATACAAATTAAACGCATATTATTATTAAACATTATATATGTTTATAATTAACAAAATATATAAATATATTTTTTATAAATTGTTTTATGAAAATTAATCAATTTAAAATAATTGCTTATTCATATTAGATTTTATAAATCTATATTGAATAAATTTTAATAATAACTTTTTTATACAATCAGATAGTATTGAATTTTAATTGGAAAGGGTCTTTTAGGTTTATTTATTTATTTCATAGGTTAGTTCCACTCATTAAATTAAATGTAAATGATTTTTTTTTACACTCAACAAAAGAATAAAAGATTGGTTTTCCTTTAATTCTTTTTATATGACTATTTAGCCATGTGTTGATCTTCATTTCCAAAATAATTCTATATAGCTTATATAGCTTGGTTAAAAGAAGGTTAATCATAATAACAAGTATAGATCCTTCTTAACTATGAATTAAGTTTCTTGAGGTGCAAACCATTTTAAATAATTTCAATATAGGGTAAATATCAGCAGAAGATTGAGATGAGTAACACTAATAATCATATAATCAAATAGTTTTCCAAAAATTACTTTACTTGTCTTTCTTTAAAACTAATAATGAATATTAATAGTTAATGAGTATTAAAATAACCCATATAAAATTATAAAATCTAGATTTCTAGAATAAATTGAAATTTGAAGATTTTAAACATATATCCAAATGTTTTTTGAGAAATGACTTGTTTTCTATATAGCTAACAATGAACATTTACATGCTAGGGTTAACCTTTACTTGGGAATGTAATGTCCCTTTTTGGAGTTTTGGAGAAATTTACAATTTGGGCATTTTCAAGCTTAACTAGTCATGACTCTAGAGGGTTCCAAGTTTCACCAAATGGTCTTGAATTTGAAAGGAAATGGTATGGTGAGTCTTACAACATACCAAGGTGGTTTTTGGATACTTTGTATCTGACTTTAGACTTTTGCAACCTTGTTTGGGGTTAAGGAGAAACAATGCAAATTTACTAGGAAAAAGTGGCCAACTTGTCCTTCTTGGTTTGGTTCCAAACACCACCGAACCTTTCCAAAATTATTATTGAGGGAACATATGGTATTTAAAACATACTAACAGACCTCATACACTCATTGGTCAAATCATAAATTCATTTTTACATGTTACTCAAGTTTGCACAACTTTTGCCAATTTCTAGCTTTATACTAGTGAAACCCAAGTTGACCCAAATTCACCCAAATGACTTAAAATTTTGTATGGAAGAGTTTCAGGGGTATTAGGACATCCTAAAGCATAATTTTAATTCTCGTACACTTTTCACTTAATTATGAAACTTTCTTTTGTCCATAGGGAAAGAAGGACAAAAACACAAGGAAACCGATGTTAAAACCCCCAAGGGAAGATGACACTTTTGGCTCTCCAAATGCAGTACGACCCTCCCAAATTTGAGAACAGAGTATGGGGATGAATATCAGACATCAAGGGTTGTAATTAATCATGTGTATTAGTTCTTCAAACTTGTTATAAAGTACAACATTCGTATGATACTTTCAGTAAAATTGCTTAGGGGGGAATGACATTGCTAGCTCCATTTAAACTCATAAGAAGTACATGAAATAGTTCAGAACATGACATGATGAATGGAGACCGTATAAAACATATAAATTTCTTCCTCAACAACATTTAAAATCAATGAAATTCCTTAATACATATCATATATATAACTCCTTCGAAATGGAATCCAAACACATGAAAACTAGTCATTCGAACTCATGGGAATGCAAGTCTTTCACACATGGATTTCTGATATTTTGACTTACAGAGCATATGGACATAAGAGCATAGAGCCATGCATCATATATTTATTCCCCATCGTCATAAAAATCATAGAAATGTCCGCCTACAAATTTGTTATTCAACGATTTTCAAAATGGAAGCTAAATACATGAAAACTAGTCATTCAAGAGCATGGGAATGCAAGCCTTTAATAAATGTATTTCTGATATTTAGACTTACCGATCATATGGACATGAGATTACAGAGCCATACATCATATTTCACAGCCTGGGCACCAAATAAAATCAGCAAAGCGCAAGCACCACTGCAACAAGTGCGCCCTCAACATGAGAGTGTAGGCGAATGGAGAAGAAACCACTTATACTATGAAACGAGAAATTTATACTAATAATGAGAATTCTAGGCATAAAAATGAGGATTTTTGCAAAAAAACACCGAAAACAACCCCAAATAGAAAAGTGTTGATACCGGTATACATGTTCTTTTTTTCATAGTTAAAAATAGAGCCATGGCCTAAACATCACATACTGTTGTTTACAAAAACTTTAAATCAACCCCTAAATTGGAAAAATATTTTTTTCTCCAAAAGATAAATTACAACTTTTTTGAAACTTGCATATTAAACAAACAAACATATTTCATAAATAATTTCGCCACTCTAACCATATAAAATCAAAGAAACTATGATGTGATTCATAATGAAATCATATATTGGACCATAAAAGAACAAATGGTTCATATAAATATTCAAAATCTCATTCAAAGTTTCAATTGCAAACATCATGCTAATTAAAAACATCTAAAATGTTTCATTTGAAATTATTTGAATTCATCCATGGAATCTGATACCCCATCATAATCTACATTTTTTACAAATGAAGGACTAGATGAATATGTACATGACCCATATTCTTCTTTATCATCAATGGGTGCACACCATCTGAGTCTACATCTATGCCCATCATTTCAATTGTCATATTTATTTTGGATCTACGACTTGGTTTAGCAGGCTCCCATCTTGCAACTTCTTCTTTTGGCAACAAATTCTTCATAATCTCTATAGTCTTGGAGCGAAGAGTGTCTTTCTTTGTCAACTTGAAATAATAAACAAGTATATCAAATTCCTGTAATTTCAAGATGTCAATGCGGCGACGATTTAGTTTTTTACCCTTTCTTTTTCTCTTTCTGCAAACCCTTTTCTCAACCACCATCTCTTCCTTGTACACACCATCAAATGGGTGTGTATCTATTGCATACCAATGTGCTTCTATTGATACTACTTCTTCATTTTCTTTATTCACCTTCATAAATTTTGCAATCCAGAAAGGAGAATCACGTGCATCATTTGTAGCCAAAACTACAATCATGCAACCCTCCTTGATATCTTATATTGATCCCCTGTAAAAGTATTCCATCTCTCGACGCTTTACAGATGATCTTCTAGAGCCAATATACATTTCTCTTTCCTCTACTTGAGAAAACTCAACACCTTGAGGTTCAACATTTGTTTACTCATTTTCATTTGATACTCTTTGTGGCCAAGTAAATGGAGACTTCAAATTTATATCTCCATTTGTAGAGTTTGAAATTATGTCACTTTGCTCCAGCTTTCCAGCAGCAGAACCAGTAAATAATTCAGTTGGTTCTGTTGTTTCAGTCGAAGAACCATTTTCCCTTCGTTCTATTCCATATTCTTGTATCAATATAGTTAAAATCCATGGCCCATATTTTGAGCTTATTATTTTCCTTTTACTTTAATTGGTTAGCTTGGACAATAATTATGACCTAATTACATTTCGTTTTAAGGAAACCCTATATCGTCTCAAGACGATGTTTAATATGACCTAATTCCATTTCGTTTGGAAAGGCCATGTTTAATATGACCTAATTCCATTTTTTTTCCAGTCCATGTTTTGCAACATGTGAGATGAAACCCTATTTCGTTTCTAGGTGATGTTTCTGTAAATGTAGGATGAAAAACTAACTAGTGCATTATAATTTCAAATAATTGAATTGCAATATACTGGCACAACTACAAGTAAAGTGGTCAGTGAATGTCAATAGACACAACCAACCACTTAGTTTGTAAAGATAGTTCGTCGTTAAACAAATGCTAAAATATATAATTTTATATCCATTATTCATACGATATGGTTAGAGTTAATATAACCACAAAGCAAATATTATTTAATAAACAAAAAAAACAAAAACAAATTGTTAACCGTTTATTTAACCACCCTTTAACACAAGCTTATTTAAATCTTAATTAAGATATATTTAAACATAACAACATACTACTACCATGAAATTAATGTTTTATACAAGATCCCATAACTTATGCTGCATTGGTTCCTTCAATTCAAGTGCTTAGGTTCAAAAGAAAAGATGATGGGTGGAAACCCTTCTAATGTTAATATGTATATAGAAGCTACAATAAACATAATTTCTCTTCCAAAAATTATTAATACATAAAAAGAATCCAAACCAGATAATTATCCACTAGAAAACCTTTAGACATCAAGCAATATTCACGTCCCTTTCAAAATATTATCCATGAATTTTTAAATATATGCTACCAAGGATATAATTGATGACTCGAAAATGAAAATTATTAAAAGGTATTAAGTTACAAAAAATATGGAAGCTACAATAAACATAATTTCTCTTCCAAAAATTATTAATACATAAAAATAATCCAAACCACATAATTATCCACTAGAAAACCTTTAGACATCAAGCAATATTCACGTTCCTTTCAAAATATTATCCATGAATTTTTAAATATATGCTACCAAGGATATAATTCATGACTCGAAAATGAAAATTATTAAAAGGTATTAAGTTACAAAAAAGGAGTAAGCTAGCTCGGGAGCAAACCTCCCTCATCCGACGGAGGAGGAGCAAAGTTAGCGTTGACTTTGCTCCTCCTTCGTCCGATGGAGGGAGGTCTGCTCCCGAGCTAGCTCACTCCAAATATGTAGCACTTGTATTCTAGATAAAGATGATAATTAGATATTATCTTGATGGCAATTTAGGGGTCCATCAGTCTCGTAGTCATGATGGTCAAAATATTGAAACATATGCTATTATTGTTTCCATCGATATTGCATCATGTTGAGTTATGTGTATTAAAGTTTTCGTGAGCTATTTGATAGTTAAATTATATGTTATGAATTTGGTGTCATATTTTTAAACAATTTTCTTCCATATTTGTAAGTAGATTCAAATAATTATTAATATGAGTTATGATATAACTAACTTAGGTAAAAAATCTTAAAAAAATTATGAAAGGAATGATAGAACCTAATGGGGGAGTGTGGATAATGAAAAAAAAAAGAGGAAAAATACTATTTTTTATACGGATGTCATGTTGCTACGGAGACTGTTTATGTTGGGCTAACTGTTTTTACAGATGGAATGGTTTGGATGTACTGTTGACACGACTGGAATGTAGCGGATGTCATGTTGATATGGCTAGACTATATATATTCTTGTCGGGTTGTACTAGTCATTACAGGATAAGGCTTACAAGCAGGATGGAAAGCATACAATAGTCTGATCCAACTAGGCACTCTGATCCGTCTGGTTGGGCTCATATTAATTTATATATGGATGTCATGTTGCTATAGGGATTGTTTATGTTGGGCTGATTATTTCTACATATGGAATGGATGGGTTGGTCTATTGATATGACTGGAATGCAGCGGATGTCATGTTGATATGGCTAGACTATATATATATATATATATATATATATATATATATATATATTTGTCGGTCTGTATACTGGTCATTACAGGATAAGGCTTATAGGAAGGATGGAAAGCATATAACAGTCCGATCCAACTAGGCACTCTGATCCGGTCGGCTGAGCTCATATTACTTCATAAATGGATATTATATAAAGTTACGTCTAGGCTGGTTGGTAGGACGATATAGGAAATGATGAATGTGCGGCCCTTTGGCCCTTTGGAAATGATGAGTGAGCCCTGCCTTCGTTCTCGTTTACCTAAGGGGAGTGCCACTCCCTTGGGCGCCAAAGGGCCTCCCCTCTCTAGCGGGGCAATTCCAAGAATAGAGACCCATGAGCATAACATAGTAAACACTTGTTAACTGGGAAAAGAGATAGCATGTGAAATGGATACCTGTGAGTAGTACAAAGTTAAATTGGGACTAGATGTGTGCCGAGGTGACCTACAGTAAATGTAACTCGGTTGTTGTCGTCATATATAACCATGTATTGGGGTCGACCATGTGTGAATAGAACAAGTGGAATAGAGACCCGTGGGCATAAAAGATTTACTTTTATAATTGGGTGATTCGATAGCAGATTTAGTTTTATTAAGGGGAGCACCGCTCCCTTGGGCGCAAAAGGGTCGCCCCTCACTAGTGGCATGATTCTGAGAATCACACCGCTAGTGAGGGGAGGCCCTTTGGCACCCAAGGGAGTGACGCTCCCCTTAGATAAAACAACAATTATGATAAAAAGATATGAAACCACAATGGGAACGAAGGCATGGCTCACTCATCATTTCCAAAGGGCCAAAGGGCCGCACAATCATCATTTCCTATATCATCCTACCAACCAGCCAGCCAAATCATAGTTCCTAGTTGGATAAGACTATTATATGCTTTCCATCCTTCCTGTAAGCCTTATCCCATAATGACCAGTACATACTAACCAATACACACACACACACACACACACACACACACACACATATATATATATATATTGTCTAGCCATATCAACATGGCATCCGCTGCATTCTAGTCGTATCAACAGTCCAACCCAACCATTCCATCTATAGAAACAGTCATCCCAATAGAAACAATCCTCGTAGCAACATGACATCCATATATAAATTAATATGAGCCCAGTCGGAATATCAAAGTGCCTGGTTGGATCATACTGTTATATTCTTTCCATCCTGCTTGTAAGCCTTATCCTGTAATGGCTAGTACAACCCTGACTAATATGTATATATATATATTCCCAATTTAACTCTGTACTACTCACGGGTATCCATTTCACCTGTTATCTCTTCTCCCCGTTAACAAGTGTTTACTATGTTATGCGCATGGGTCTCTATGTTCGATACATGCCCAGATCCAATAGTCGTCTTACCACAAATGCTCCCACCTGCTGCAGTTTAGTTCAAGTATCAACCTACCCCAATCGACTCTGGTAGAGCATCAGCCTGCCTAAATGGAATTTGTTAACTCAGCAACCTGGTTTTTGAATCAATAGACCCAATATTTTTAGAGTATTTACATGGTGAAATTATGTTTTTGTTTCTTGGCTTATTAGCTAACTAATAAATCAAAAAGTATGTGCATTCTCTTCGTCGTTGGGTTTATAACCCATAGTTCATTTCCATCCAAAGTTCGATATTGAGAAGCAGATCCAAATCTAGCCATTGCCCTAGCAGCCTCCCTTCCAGTTTAATAAGCAATTGAAGTTTACTTAGTTCCAATTGTAGATCGAGATTGATATAAAGAAACATAGGATCCTCCAGGTTTAGGACATCTACATGCCTACCTTCCTTCAGTTTGGATGCGCCAACGTTTGTGTTTCTTACGTCAAATTAATAGGGTATTAAATGGTGCATTTTATATGTTGGAATCACTGACTCAGTGTCTTAAGATAAAACAAAAGTTCAATGTGGGTCGGGGATGTATCAAGGCCACCCAATAGAATTAGGTATAGGTTTATTGTTCATGTGGCACAAAGTCTGTAATAAAAGCATTCTTTGGTTGTTGAGACGGTGAGATCCTCCACGCATGTTCTTATCGATAATAATTGTGTCCTAACTCATCCCCAGCATACACGTGATAAGAGCGTAATTCCAATTCTTAATAGTGAGATCACGTTCATAATCGTGCTTCTGACCTTCGTTAGCCAGATTCTTACTTTAGTTAGTGATAACTTGATGATTGTGATCATGATTTATATTTTAAAGATAAAACCCAGAAGCATAGACAACCAACTTGCTAGTAGCAGGACCAGCAAAAGATTCAGTTGGTTCTGTTGTTTTAGTCGAAGAAACATTTTCCCTTCGTTCTATTCCATATTCATGTATCAATATAGTTAAAATCCATAGCCCATAGTTTGAGCATATTATTTTCCTTTTACTTTGATTGGTTAGCTTGGACAATAATCAAGACCTAATTACATTTAGTTTTAAGGAAACCCTATATCGTCTCAAGACGATGTTTAATATGACCTAATTCCATTTTATTTCAAGGCTATGTTTTGCAATATGTGGGATGAAACCCTGTTTCGTTTCAAGGTGATGTTTCCATACATGTAAGATGAAAAACTAACTAGTGCATTATAATTTCAAATAACTGAATTGAAATATAATAGCACAACTACAAGTAAAGTGGTCCGTGAATGTAGATAGACCCAACCAACTACTTAGTTTTGTAAAGATAGCTCGTTTTTAAACAAATGCTAATATATATAATGTTATATCCATTATTCATACGAGATGTTTAGAGTTAATATAACCACACAAAAAATACTATTTAAAAATTAAAAAAAAACCTTATATTTAAAAACAAAAACAAATTGTTAACCGTTTCTTTAACCACAATTTAACACAAGCTTATTTAAATCTAAATCAAAATGTATTTAAGCATAACAAAATAATACTACCATAAAATTAATGTTTTAGACAAGATCCCCTAATGAATGCTCATTGGTTTCTTAATTCAAGTGCTTAGGTTCAAAGAGAAGGATGATGGGTGGAAACCCTTCCAGTGTTAATATGTAGATGGAAGCTACAATAAACATTGTTTCTTTTCCAAAAATTATTAATACATTAAAAAAAATCCTAACCACATAAACATCTAGCAATATTCACATCCCTTTCAAAATATTATCCATGAATTTTTTAAAATTTAAAAATATGCTAGCAAGCATATATAATTGATGATTGGAAAATGAAAATTATTAAAAGGTCTTAAGTTAAAAAAGAAATGTAGCACTAGTATTCTAGATAAAGATGATAAATAGATGTTATCTCGATGGAAATTTAGGGGTCCATCACACATCATGTTTGTGCATACCTTTGCATTATGTTTACATAGTATTTGCATAAATTTTATGTCATATTTGCATCGTATATTGAAACATATGCCATTATTGTTTTCATCGATATTGCATCATGTTGAGTCATGTGTATTAAAGTTGTCATGAGCTACTAAATTATATTTTATGAATTTAGTGTCATATTTTTAAACAATTGTCTTGCATATTTCTACGTAGATTCAAATAATCATTAATACGAGTAATACCTAGGTTAGGTAAAAAAATTTAAAGAAACTATGAAAGGAATGATATAACCTAATGGGGAGTGTGGATAATGAGAAAAATTTTTTTTTTCAGTAGAAAAAATACCAGATCTTGTTATTCTATTGAATCAAAGATCATCATATACAATCGATCAAGAGATCATTCTACATGAAGAGGCTCAATCAAAGAGGTGTTTCTCTCTACCGAGGCAGATCCCTGTCATCAAAACATGGTTGACATAGCACAAGCCTGATGAGTAAGAAGGCTTTATCATCACTCCTGTGTAAACAGGTCAGATATTTTTCAATTCCCAGAAATGGTCAGAAAACAGCATAGATCGTGAGCATAATAGATAACTGAGCATCTCTACATGGTATTACTGAGATCCCAAATCAAAACAAATAAAAAGTGTGCTTAAAGAATAGAGCACAACACATCTAGAATAACTGAAAGATACCATGATCAGTAGAAATATCATTCAAGAATTCTTTGAATTTCCCATAACCTGAGTCAAGAAGGAGAGCATTTTTAGAGAGACTGTCAGCAATCTGGTTATGCTCACGATAAGTGTGTTTCATGATCATTCCCGGAAAGTTTTGCAGAAGTTCTCTAATATCATCACACCAGTGACTCAGATGAGGTAGGTTCAGAGTGCTCTTGTCGGTAGCCCATGAAATGATGACAAGGGAATCGCCATAGATGGAGAGAAGAAGAATTCCCATGATTTTTGAAACTGTGAGGAGGGCCCATAAAGCCATCATCTCAGATTTTGTATTTGTGCATCTGTTGCATCCCATGGAGAAATGTATACTATGAGAGCTGCTAAGATGTAATACAAAACCCGCCCCCCCATTGTTCTTGGCGACTGCACCATCGAAAAATCCACATGGGTAGTGTATCATTGGTGGCATACCAATAATTCTTTGCTTAAACTTCTTGACAGGAACCGAAAAGGAATGATAGAGCATTTCAGCTTGAAGAAGGACCCCATAAACAGATGGAGTAGACCCTTCGAAAATACACATATTCCGTTGCTTCCAAATAGCCCAAAAGATAAATAAAGGCAGATATAGATGTGAGAAATCTGTGGAATGAACTCGAAACCAACAGTCTAGGTAGTGACGCATAGAAATACCCACAGAGGTATTATGTAGGGATCGTGTGCCAAAATGTTCAAAAACAACTTCAAAGACATTCTTTGTGTAATTACAGTCCATGAACAGATGCTGAGCTGACTCTTCATTTTTCTTGCAAAGAATGCAGAGACTGGTTCCTTGAAAGCCCCTTTTTTTGAGCTGATCCCAGGTTAATACCCTATTAATTGTTAGGAGCCATATAAAGCAGCGTAACTTTTCGAGAATTTTGAGTTTCCATAGAGCCCGATGGAGGGGATATGCCTCACACTGAGAATCCGAATAGTGATCTGCCACATAGTCATATGCTAATGCTGCCGATATGGAGCCTGTGAAATTATTATAAGACCAAAGCAAACAGTCTGGTTCCAACCCGAGTCTTATCCTCCCAGGTTCTAGCCCATTGATATAATCATTCCAAATGTGATACCAATCACCACCTAAATCCAGATCAGAGGCAGCGAGCCAGTAAGAAGGGGCTTCCGGGGACTAATTCCTGGCATGAGCCAGCGTAGTGATACCAAAATCATCCAGATAATCACGGAGGTCCCCTGGCAGAGTAAAACAAGAATCCATTCCTGCAATCGGGTCCAGACCAACTCTAGTGTTTTTGCCATCACCTACCATCCAAATTAATTCACAGCCCAACCAGGAGATAAGATTTATGAATCCTTTCCAGATAGTGGATACACCTGTGATAGAGAAATCCTTTCTACGGATCCAAGATAGCACTGTGTTCTTCTTTAAATATTTTGCAGTAATTAACTTGAACCAGAGACCATTGCTGCAAATGACTTGCCAGAAGGATTTGATCCTTAAGGAGATGCTGAACCATTCAAGGTTTTTTATTCCCCATCCCCCCTGAGAAGTGGGTTTGGATAAGGATGTCCAGTCGACCAGATGAAACTTTTTCTTGTTTCCCTTAGTGCCCCAAAGGAAGTCAAAAATCAGACTTTTCAGTTTTCCTAGAATGGATTTTGGGATGGGGACTAATGCCATCCAAAACACTGGAATGCTGGTAAGGACTGCTTTAATAAGCACCAGCCTCCCCCCCATTGAAAGAAGCCTGAAGGACCATTGAGAAATCCTATTTTCAAATTTTTTTATTAGCCAAATCCAGTCTTTAACTAAGTAGCCCAATGGTTTAATAAAATATCTGAGATAATTAAACCCAGAGGTCATGGGCTGGGTCTTAAAAGGAAAGGAATGAGTAATTATGGAAATCATTCCATCATCTACATTGTTGATGAGGAAACAAGACTTTTCAAAGTTTATTAGCATTCTAGAAGCTTCGCAAAAGGTGTCCAATAGAACCGTGAGAGCTATCCATTCTTCGAAGGTGCCAATCCCAAAAAGGATCACATCGTCTACAAAAAGCAGGTGTGTGAGAGAGAGCTCTTTGGAGATTTTGATTCCTTTTACATGACCATGTCTGCAGGCATTCTCAATGAGAAGACTGAGGCCTTCAATCACAAGGATGAAAAGGAGAGGCGAGAGAGGGCATCCTTGTCTGATGCCACGAGAATCCATGAAGAAATGTGAGGGGGAGCCATTGATAAGCAGAGCAAAATTAACCAAGTTTATGCAGCCCATAATCCAGTTAACACCTTCTAGAGGCATGCCAATTTGCAGAAGGATGAGCTTGATAAAAGTCCAATTTACTCTGTCGAAGGATTTTGTGAGATCTAGCTTAAGGACAAGGGCACTTTTGTTTCTAGATCTAACAGAGTGAAGGGCTTCTTGGGTAATGGAAATAGGCTCCGAAATCTGGCAGTTTTTAAGGAACCCAAACTACTGGGGGGAGATACAAAGATCCAGAAAGGGCTTGAGACGCAGCGCAGCAACCTTGCCTATTAGCTTGTAAATCAGGTTGCAAAGGGAGATAGGTCGAAAATCGGCAAAGGTAGAAGGTTTGTCAGTTTTAGGAATAAGTGTGATGAAGGTCGAGTTAAGAGAGGGAAGGACTCTCCCGGCCAAACAAGCATCTTCCACGAGATCCACGAGCTCTTCCCCCAAAAGGTCAAAAAAGGCAAGAAAGAACTCTACAGGAAACCCATCGGGCCCAGGCGATTTATCTTTCTTGAAAGACTTGAGTTCCCTTTCTACTTCATTTAAAGTAACCTTGGAAGTAAAGGTGGACCGATTTTCATGAGAAATGTAGGATGGAAAGAGGCTGATGATTTTCATCTGAGCAGAGATGGTGGTAAGGTTATCATCATTGAAAATCTTTTTGAAATGTCTAACTCCCAAATCCTTTAAGTCTTGATCATGTTCAACCAAATTACCTCTCTCATCCTCTAGACCCCAGATCGCGTTGTTGTTTTTTCTAGAAGTGGCCACTGAATGGAAGAATTTGGTGTTAGAATCACCCAGAGTAGCCCAAATCATCATGCTCTTGACTTTGGCAGTGAGGATCTCATGATCCCTCAGTTTCTTGAGCTCTGATTGGAGAGAATTTAAGGTAGAAAGAGTCTCACAGGAAAAAATGCCTAAAGGGGAAGAGGAAAGAAGTTTATGAATTTCTGTCTCAATAAGTAAGCTCTTGTCCTTCATCTCTATGGATTTATGATGAGTCCAATCTTTAATCTTCTTCTTCAAAAATATGAGCTTCCTGGAGAAAGACTCCATTCCAGAATAGGACGAGTCAAGGGGAAGGAGAGGCCACTCTTTCCTGATCATCTTAACAAAGTCATCAAAAGCTAGCCAAGAGTGGTTGAATTTAAAGGGAAATATACTCAGCAAAGAAGACTCCCTCCATTCCAGGACAACCAGATGGTGGTCCGAAATAGCCGATGGAAAGGTCCAAGCCCTGTATAAAGGCAAGAGGTCTAACAAGTTAGAGGAAAGAAACAACCTATCAATTCGCTTGTTTATACCATCATCACCAGAGCGGCCATTACGCCAGGTAGGTCCCGTAGATTCCGGAGCAATATCAACAAGCTGATGAGAGGAGAACAGGTGGGTGAAAAAGGGGCCAAGAGGGTCTGAGCGGGCCTTTTTTCCCCAGACTTTAGAACAGTTAAAGGTGAGGTTGAGGTCGCCTGCCAAAACCAAGTTTGGTTGGTTAAGTAAGCCCCCTTTGACAACCGAGTCCCAGAAGTTCTCCCTATTGTTATAGGGCCCATAACAGTTGAGAAGAGAGATAACCAAGGTAGAGCCCCGAACCTGTGCTTTAAGAAGGATCCCTACAACAGTTTTGAAGGCTTTTACCCTGAAGCAACGAGGGTTCCAGGTTGCAAGTAAGCCCCCAGAGAGGCCTGTGGAACTTGAAGCACAATATTCCCATCCCGGACGCAGCTTACAGAAAGACAAGATAGCAGGATGTGAGCAGGTCATGGTTTCTTGAAGAAAGATAAGATATGGGGCTAGTGAGACGAAGAGGTTCCGGAGGCTTTTGTGTTTGGCCGAGCCTCTGAGGCCACGGACATTAAGGGATAGGATCTTCATTAGGTACCCGAAGACCTGGGTGCCATTGCTCTAAGGGCCGGAGAGGGTGAGGATTGAGAGTTGCGTGTAGCAATCTTCAGTCTAGTGGAAAGAGGATTATAAGGGAGGGATAGAGGCGGTGTGTCAGATGAGGATGGTGGAGGTTTTTTGGTTCTTCTCCTGATGGTTACATTCTGAAAGCGAATGGATTCCAATGGGAGGATAGAGGGGGAGCATGGCATTCTGTCAGAGAATATTTCCAGAGTAGATTCCAAATATGGATCAGCAAAGGATGGAGTGGAAGTCGGACTGCGGGAGGGTGACAAAGCAGAGGAAGGTCGAGGACCCGGTAGTGGGGGGAAATCTGCTTTCGTGAAGAGAGAAGGCAATACTGAAGAAGGGTGAACTTCAGTCAAAGTGGGAAACACTGGGGATGATAAAATCTCTTCTGAGGGATGGAAGGTTGGGTTAGCTTCTGTCATAGCTGGCATCACTAGGAGAGACTCCTCTGAGGAAGGGAGAGGAGTTGGTTCAGAGGGTGAGTCAAGTTCCAGATAATCGGAGTGCCCAGTTAAAGCGGAGGAGGGGCCTGTGGCATTAATAGAATCTAAGAGTAACAGCTCTTGTTTAGAAGCATCTTCAAATAAGGAGCAAGCCTGAGAAAGCATACCTTTAGTTGTCACGTTCCCGTGAGCGGACAGAGTGTAAGGGGAGGGAGAGTGTGCCCGGTCCGGAGTAGGTGATGAAGTGAGAGATACAACCCCTTTTCTCATCCATGGACAGGTCTTGTGGAGGTGTCCAACAGCTCTGCACCTACTGCAACGAAATGGCACATTAAGGTAGTCCAACCGCTGTTGAATAATTCGATCAAGACATAAAACTTCAATTTCTGCTGGGAGGCTTGATAATAAGTCCATTTCGAAAAGGATCTTGGCCATTCGCTTGTCGAACGTGTGGAGGAAATCGTCTTCAACAGCCACAAAGCGCCCGATGGTGTTCCCAATGCCCTCCATAACCTCACGGTTCCATAATGGAAAAGGCAGACCAGGGAGGAGGACCCATAAATGTCGCTTCTTGACACGTTCTCTTAACGGGTCAAAGTGTATGTGCCAGTGGTCCAGCACCAAGGAACCTTCCTGGATGCGCGAGAAGGAGTTTAATACAAATAGAGCATGTGCCTCTTCCAAGAAAACAAAAACAATCCATCATCTGGCAAGCAGACTGATCGAGGGTGTATAGGAGAAAAGAGGCTTCCAATTTTCAGAAGCCCAAGTGTGCCATTTGTTCTTACCCATCTGAGTGTATTCCAGCCTGCCAATGAGGGCACTTGAGCATAATGCCTCTGCCCTTTCCATGAAGATATCCCTTCCCAGCACATATCGCAGTTTTCCTTCATGAACCTTATGTGCCTTTACAGCTCTGCGTCGTCGGTTGTGTGCGAGTGAAGGTGGAGGGAGGTCATTCAGTTCTACTCCCATCCCTTGTCGTGGCTGCAACTGAGTGGAGCGATGTAACACCCCGATTTCGACCCCGTTGCATTAGAAGTATATGATGTATATATTGTAAATGATCATGGTGTGGAGCTAAAGGCCAAGGCCCCACCATTGATCGGTTATGTTATGTTTTGGATTTGAATTTGTCACCGATGGTATATCGGGGCATGCGGCATATATTATGATGGTCATCATGTAAATACGCATCTATAATTAATTAAATGAACCCGACCAGCTATGATCGCGGCAACTAAAATGAGAAAGGGGCATGATTTTCACAAGGATAAGGATGTGGGGGAATTTTTCAAACCTTGACCAATGAGAGAAAAATACCCATGTGTCTTCTTTTCCTTGCCTTACCCAACCACTTTCATTGAAGAATTGCTGCTGGTGGTTGAGGCAGTTAATTGTTTTTGGAGTAGGGTGGCAGGATTGTCAGTCCTCAACCTCACGCACACTCCACCATGGTTGACTTCACTATGGTTGGGAAAAACGACTGCCATCACTCACGCAGGGATTTTTCCACTCTCCCCACGACTGTGCAAAAACGCTCATGCATTCACTACTTGCGGCCATCGATTGTCTATTCATCCGTGAACATAAGTGGAGCTGTGTATCCTCACGCATGGTCTCCATTGTCTGATTCTCCTCACGCACAGGCTCTTTGCGGTTTGGTCTCACGCAGCCTGGAGAGGGATTGGGGGCACCTCTACTGTCATTTACGTTTTTTCCATAGTGTGGAATCGGGTGTTCTTGACCCGCATTTGGGTTTCAGTGTGAATTTCCTCTCACGCACTGGGCTCTGGGTGGTTGTCATTCACGCAGGAAACTGGGAGTTGTTGGTCTGTGTCACCCATGATTTCCTATAGGAAGTCATTTCACGTTCAAGAGTTGTGTGGCGGTATGTGTAACTCTTATCCACTTGCTCAGTTGTCTAGGTCAGATGGTCATTTTTCCCCTGTTGTGATTGTGTTTGTTGATACGTTGGGGCTATTGGAATTCGCTTAGCTGTAATTTCTGAGTGGCTTCATGCATGCAATGGTTGGTCTTCGGACTGTGTAGAGAGCAAGGATGGGGGCTTGGTTTGCTTGATAAACCTGGTGGCTAGAAACCACACAGACAGAACTAGAGGGCTGGCCTTCTTCTCCATCACCCCTGAATAGCACTGGAAAGGAATGCAGGGCCTGAGGGACTGTGTAGCAGAGAAGGGACTGATTCCTTGTGTTGGGTGTGTTTGGGTGTCTTAGAGGTCAGGCTGGTTCTGGTGTAGGTGTTCTTAGCTCTGTAATGAGCTCACCAGCTTAGCATTGAGCCTTTCCCACTCCTTGATGGCCTGATAAACCCAACTGTGTTGGCTTGGCTATGGTTTGTGTATCCTTGTCTATGTGTAAGCCTGCTTGTTCCCTTATTCCTTGGAGAATCATGCCCAGCTTGGGGGTGGCAGCGTTGCTGAGAGATTAAGGAGCACGCTAGCCTATGGTTGGGTGGAACGTTGCAGCGATGTAGCTGGTTGCGGAACGACTTCATCTTAAGATAAGTGATCTTGTCCATTTTACTTCTGCAATTGAAATTTCTGTTAATGAAAATGATGAACATGTTAAATGAATGCTTGTGTGAATGCATGTTGATTCTGTTGTGCATGAAAAATAATGATAGCTGTGTATGATAAACAATGGCATTTGTGCCTGTTTGACCTTAATGCATCTTCCTACAGCATTCTGTTTATGCAAATTTTGTGCATGCATATGTTCATGGGGCTCTTAGCCTGGGTGGTTTAAGCCATTGAGATCGTGTCCTCTTCACCGGTCGGAGGCATGGGGACGTGACAGTATGGTATCAGAGCAAGGTTGGCAACAATGGGCCTCTATGGGCCAATAAGGAGCAACTGACAGAGGTTGTATCTCATTCTGCCCAGTAGAAATCAATGGATGACTGGAAAAATTTAAAATGGCCTAAGTGTTGACAGTTGGAGCACTTAGAGGTTCAAACTTCCACTGTAGCGAAAGGGATTTTGGAAGAGACTTCCACTGTAGCGGAAGCAGAAAGAGGAAGTTTGTCCGACAAAACGGTTGAAGAGAACCGTGGAAAAATTTTGCCCCAGTGTTCTGCCGTTGCGGAAGATTTAGCAGAAGGGACTTCCGCCGTTGCGGAAGCCAAAATCCCTAAGGCTTCCAATGATGAGGACCGTCGGCACTGGAAAAGTTTGGAATCAAGCCACGAAAATTCGTCTAAGTGTTCCACATCGGAACAATTAACGGAGTTAACTTCCGCCATTGCGGAAGAGTTAGGCGGAAAGACTTCCGCCATTGTGGAAGAGTTAGGCGGAAAGACTTCCGCCGTTGCGGAGGAGTTAGGCGAAAGCCTGCCCGACGGAGAAGCCGTTGGAAGGAAACGTCGGAAGAAATAGTGGTTTGGCATTCCGCCGTTGTGGAAGCCAAAGTCATTAGCCAGCCGATGAGAAAGACCGCCGACACCGCAGAAACGTTTAAAAAAAATTATTCCAAGTAAACAGCCGCCGATCGGAAGGAAAAGCGTTTCGCGAGCCACCGTTGCAGAAGGGAAAGCATTAAGGATTCTGATCCAAAAGGGCGCCGACGCTCGAAGCTAAAAATTTCGTTAAGGAAGGAGCGGCCAATCGGAAGGGAAAGTGTTTCGCGAGCCGCCGTTGCGGAAGTGAAAGCACTAAGTCTTTCGATGTAAAAATTCTACCGACGCCGATCAGGTTGTGCCATCGATCGGAAGAAGAAAGAGATCATGTTCCACCGTTGTGGCTGCCTAATGACTAAACCACCCTAAGCACAAAAGCTTCCGACAGCCGATGAGTTTATAATCCACGGAATGATTAAAGCTTTTGAGAGCCGATTCGGCGGAAGATCTAGTGAAACGAGAGCCGATTCAGCGGACGGGATAAGGGTTCCGAGAGCCGATTCTGCGGATGGTTAGTGGAAATGAGACCTGATTTTGCGCAAGGAAAATTTGGGTTTTCCATGGGGTTTAACCAGCGAATTTTGACTGTTTTTCGGTGGAATTTTCAAAAGTTTTTACAGTGAATTTTCAGGGCTGAAAATGAGAAAAGAGGCAGCAATCTTATGCGTCAGATTGCGCGAAAATCAATAATTTACAAAAAAAAAAAAACGAGGGCGCTGCCCTCGACCCGCCCTGCAGTGGCGAAGGGGGCAAGCCCCCTTGACCTCCGTCGTCCCCCTCAGATAGACGTTCTTAATGAAGAAAATTTTGTGTGTTTGGGCAAATTGTTATTTTATGGTTATTCCCGGAAAAGGTAAGTGATTATGATTTATATCAATGTTATGCATCTAACAATTGTGTTATTAACACGTTTGCAGAATCATAGTCACCTTCAAGAGAAGTAATCCAGGTAGTGCAGTTTGGTAAGTAAGTTGTGGTTCAGTCATGAGAACCCATGATGGGTATGATGCTCGGGATTCCTATGAGCGAGCAGAAGATGCCATGGGAGAAAATGTCCGTAATAGAAATGATGACGTAGAGTCTAATGGAAGGAGATTCCAAGAGACACCATCAGATGTTGCAGCTACCATGAGAAGCTTAATTAAATCCCAGGAAGAGCAGCATCAGTTGAATGCTGCAATGTTGCAGAGTTTGACAGACTTGCAAAGAAAGATAGACTCTGGGCAAGGTACCGCAAGGCCAGAAGGCAGTAAGAATAGTACTAGGAGAAGGAGAAAAACTTCTAGTGGATCATCTGATTCTAAAGAATCTAGCGGGGATTCAAGTTCCTCTTCTCATAAAAGAAAAAGAAAGAGACACGATAGGGATCGCTCTCGGGATGAATTTAAGAAAGCTAAACCTCCTACGTTTGATGGTGAGGTAAAGAATGGACAAGAGGCTGAAGCTTGGCTTCTTGGTATTAAGAAGTACTTTCAAGTGCATGATTATTCAGGAAACATGAAGGCAACAATTGCCATATTCAATCTAAATGGAAGAGCATCCATTTGGTGGGAACACTTCAAGCAAGTGAAGAGGATCAGTGAAAGGAGACTTAAGTGGAAACTGTTCAAGAAGTATTTCAAGCAGAAATACCTCTCTGACAGGTATTATGATGACAAGATTAAGGAGTTCCATGAGCTGAGATTGGGACAGCAAACCATGGAAGAGTATGCAAATAAGTTTTTGGAGCTATTGAGGTATGTCCGGTACATCAGGGATGAAAAAGTGAAGGTCCAACGTTTTCAAAGTGGGTTACCTCAGTCTTACAAAGATAGAATTGAGTTTTATGAACCTAGAACTCTTGAATAAGCAATAAGAAAGGCTAAGTATTGCTATGAGCAAAGCAAAGGTAAGCCATATTTCCATAAGGCATGGAAGGACAAGAAGAACGAGAAGTTTGACCAAAGAAAGAAGGGTTTCAAACCTTAGCTTCAGGAATCAGCAGAAGCAGCCATCCCAAGCTGTGAGTAAGCCAGTTGGAGTGACTGGGGAAAAGCCTAAAGATCCACAACAGAATAGAGGACCACTTCAATGTTGGAAATGTGGAGGACCCCACATGCGTAGGAATTGTCCACTCGAGAATGAGAATGCAAGGCCAGCTTATAATGTTCAAGAAGCAGAAACAGTGGGTCAAGTAGCAAGGGCAGTCCCTAGGATCTATGCAACACTAGAGGATCGCCAGGCAGATCACCAGTCAACTATGGTTGAAGTAGCAGGTAAGATTGTTGAGCAATATGTTTCTATTTTAATTGACCCTGGTTCTACTCACAGTTACATTACTCCTAGAGTAGTGGAGATTTGTGCTTTTAAGAAAGTAAAGCATAGGAAGTCTTGGTTAGTTCAGTTAGCCACTGGGATTAAGAGGAAGGTCAGTGAAGTGGTAGAGAGATGTCCATTGGTCATGAATGGATTGGTCACTTGTGTAGATCTGAATGTTCTACCGCTTGGTTCCTATGATGTTCTCATTGGAATGGATTGGTTAGAAGCTCACAGGGTAAAGCTTGACTGTTACAATAACACTTTTGAATGCATGAATGAAGAAGGGAAACTAGTAGTTGTGAGAGGTATTCCAAAGTTGATTTCAGTACGATAGGTTTCAGCAATGCAGTTAAAGAAGTTCTGTAAGAAGGGTTGCCAGTTGTATGCAGCTCATATTGTAGACACATCAAGAGATGAAACTCCTAGGTTGGAGGACTATCAGGTGTTATAGGAATTCAGGGATGTGTTTCTTGATGAGATTCCAGGGCTTCCTCCAAAGCGAGACATTGATTTCACTATTGAACTTGTGCCAGGAGCAGCATCAGTGTCCAAGGAACCCTACAGGATGAGTATACCAGAGATGCTAGAGTTGAAGATGCAATTGCAAGATTGTTGGAAAATAAGTATATCCGACCAAGTGTGTCTCCTTGGGGAGCACCAGTTCTGTTTGTAAAGAAGAAAGATGGTACACTCAGGTTATGTATTGATTACAGACAAATGAATAAGGTTACTGTGAAGAATAAATACCCTTTGCCTAGGATTGATGACCTCTTTGATCAAATGAGAGGAGCAAAGGTATTTTCCAAGATAGACTTGAGGTCTGGTTACCATCAGGTGAGAATCAAGGATGAAGACATTCATAAGACAGCCTTCAGGACAAGGTACGGGCATTATGAGTTTGTAGTGGTACCATTTGGTCTCACAAATGCACCAGCTACATTTATGTGCCTTATGAATAGTGTCTTCAGCAAATATTTGGACAAGTTTGTTCTTGTTTTCCTTGATGACATTCTTGTTTATTCTAGGAATGAGGAAGAGCATGAAGAACATTTGAGATTGACATTGAATTTGCTCAGGGAGCATCAGTTGTATGCAAAGCTGAGCAAGTGTGACTTCTATAGAGATAGAATTCAGTATTTGGGTCACATTATTTCAGAGGAGGGTATATCCGTGGACCCTGAAAAGATTGAAGCCATTATGAATTGGCCTACTCCAAGAAATGTGACAGATGTAAGATCTTTCATGGGACTTGCAGGATACTACAGGAGATTCATTGAGGGATTCTCCAAAGTTGCACATGCCATCACTTCTTTGCAGAAGAAGGGGATGAAGTTCGAATGGACATCGAGATGTGAAGAAACCTTCCAGCAGTTGAATAATCTTCTCACTAGTGCACCAGTATTGAAGGTTGCAGATTCAGAGAAAGATTTTGTGGTGTGTACTGATGCATGTGGACAAGGGCTTGGAGGAGTCCTTATGCAGGACAACCACGTGATATGTTACGAGTCAAGAAAGCTGAAAGAGCATGAGAAGAACTATGCCACTCATGATCTAGAGCTTGCAGCCATAGTACATGCTCTCAAGATGTGGAGGAATTACTTGATGGGTAGGAGATTTGAGCTCAGAAAAGATCATTGTGGACTGAAGTATTTGTTTGATCAGCCTACTCTGAATGCTAAGCAAGCAAGATGGCTGGAATTTTTATGTGAGTTTGATTTTGAAATCAAGCACATAAAAGGGAAGGAAAATAAGGTAGCTGATGCACTCAGCAGGAAGATGCAAGAAATGCATGTGGCATCTCTTAGTATTTTCCAATCAGATTTGAGGCAACATATTGTTGATCATGTTGCTGGAGATGAATTTTATGAGCAGGTAAAAGACAAATTGCAGTAGCAAAGTCTTGAGAAGAGGTATGAGGGATATAGATTGGGAGAAGATGGGATTCTCACTTATAAAGGTAGGATTTATATTCTAGATGTAGCAGATTTGAGGAGAGTTGTTATGGATGAAATCCATCAAGCTCCATATTCTGGTCACCCAGGATATCAGAAGACAATTGCTACAGCTAGAAAGCAGTACTTTTGGCCAGGTATGAAAAAGGATATGGCTAAGTACATTTCAAGATGTATGAAATGTCAACAGGTAAAGGTTGAGCATCAACATCCTGCAGGTTTGTTGCAGCCTTTACCAGTTCCAGAATGGAAATGGGAAGTTATTTCCATGGATTTTATTACCGGATTGCCAATGACTTGGAGACAACATGATTCCATCATGGTTGTGGTAGACAAGTTGACAAAGGCAGTACATTTTATACCGGTTAAGTCTACGTATGAGGCTGGTGACATTGCAAGGATATTCATGAAGGAGATTTTCAAATTGCATGGATTGCCTAAGGCAATAGTCTCTGACCGAGATGTCAAGTTCACTTCCAATTTTTGGAAGGGGTTGTTTGCAGATTTGGGTACAAAGCTAAACTTCAGTACTGCATACCACCCTCAAATAGATGGTCAGACAGAGAGAGTTAATCAGGTGCTTGAAGACATGCTTCGCATGTACGTAATGGACAAACCAACCAAGTGGGAAGATTACTTACACTTGGTAGAGTTTGCTTATAACAATGGACAGCAGGCATCCTTGGGGATGAGTCCGTATGAAGCTTTGTATGGAAGAAGGTGTAGGACACCAGTGACTTGGGATAATCCAGTGAATAGGATTGTGCTTGGACCAGAATTGCTCAAGGAAATGGAACAAGAGGTCGTAACGATCAGGCAGAAGCTGAAAATAGCCCAGGACAGACAGAAAAGCTATGCAGATAAGCATAGGGTGAACAGGGAGTTCAGTGTTGGGGATCATGTTTACCTCAGAGTGAGGGCAAGGAAGAGTTCCTTGAATCTTGGAAGTTGTGCCAAGCTGTCACCGAGATACTGTGGGCCGTTTGAAGTGCTTGAAAGAATAGGGCCAGTTGCATATAGACTTGCATTGCCTGCTATCACTAGGGCTCATAATGTTTTTCATGTTTCTTTTCTTAAGAGATATGTACATGGTCCTAACCATGTGATAAATTGGGATGTGATTCAGGTGGAACCCGAGGGAGAGTTCCGAATCGAGTCAATGCGCATCCTTGACAGGAAGGTCACAATGCTCCGAAACCGAGCCATAGGGCAGGTAAAGGTGCAATGGGAGCACTACGGGCCTGAAGAGGCTACATGGGAGCTAGAGGATGCCATGCGATTGGCACATCCATTTTTGTTCAATTCTGCCATACCAGCGTAGCATTTTGTTCAAATTTTGAAAAGCACTGAGGACAGTGCTATTAAAGGGGGAGCGGAATGTAACACCCCGCTTTTGACCCCGTTGCATTAGAAGTATATGATGTATATATTGTAAACGATCATGGTGTGGAGCTAAAGGCCAAGGCCCACCATTGATCGGTTATGTTATGTTTTGGATTTGAATTTGTCACCGATGGTATATCGGGGCATGAGGCATATATTATGATGGTCATCATGTAAATACGCATCTATAATTAATTAAATGAACCCGACCAGCTATGATCGCGGCAACTAAAATGAGAAAGGGGCATGATTTTCACAAGGATAAGGATGTGGGGGAATTTGTCAAACCTTGACCAATGAGAGAAAAATACCCATGTGTCTTCTTTTCCTTGCCTTACCCAACCACTTTCATTGAAGAATTGCTGTTGGTGGTTGAGGCAGTTAATTGTTTTGGGAGTGGGGTGGCAGGATTGTTAGTCCTCAACCTCACGCACACTCCACCATGGTTGACTTCACTATGGTTGGGAAAAACGACTGCCATCACTCACGCAGGGATTTTTCCACTCTCCCCACGACTGTGCAAAAATGCTCATGCATTCACTACTTGCGGCCATTGATTGTCTGTTCATCCACGGACATAAGTGGAGCTGTGTATCCTCACGCATGGTCTCCATTGTCTGATTCTCCTCACGCACAGGCTCTTTGCGGTTTGGTCTCACGCATCCTGGAGAGGGATTGGGGGCACCTCTACTGTCATTTACGTTTTTCCCATAGTGTGGAATCAGGTGTTCTTGACCCGCATTTGGGTTTTAGTGTGAATTTCCTCTCATGCACTGGGCTCTGGGTGGTTGTCATTCACGCAGGAAACTGGGAGTTGTTGGTCTGTGTCACCCACGATTTCCTGTAGGAAGTCATTTCACGTTCAAGAGTTGTGTGGCGGTCTGTGTAACTCTTATCTTCTTGCTCAGTTGTCCAGGTCAGACGGTAATTTTTCCCCCTGTTGTGATTGTGTTTGTTGATACATTGGGGCTATTGGAATTCGCTCAGAAATATTTTCCCCCTGTTCAGTTGTAATTTTTGAGTGGCTGCATGCGTGCAATGGTTGGTCTTCGTACTGTGTAGGGAGCAAGGATGGGGGCTTGGTTTGCTTGATAAACCTGGTGGCTGGAAACCACACAGAAAGAGCTAGAGGGCTGGCCTTCTTCTCCATCACCCCTGAATAGCACTGGAAGGGAATGTAGGGCCTGAGGGACTGTGTAGCAGAGAAGGGACTAATTCCTTGTGTTGGGTGTGTTTGGGTGTCTTAGAGGTCAGGCTGGTTCTGGTGTAGGTGTTCTTAGCTCTGTAATGAGCTCACCAGCTTAGCATTGAGCCTTTCCCACTCCTTGATGGCCTGATAAACCCAAATGTGTTGTCTTGGCTATGTTTTGTGTATCCCTGGCTATGTATAAGCCTGCTTGTTCCCTTATTCCTTGGAGAATCATGCCCAGCTCGGGGGTGGCAGCGTTGCTGAGAGATTAAGGAGCACGCTGGCCTATGGTTGGGTGGAATGTTGCAGCGACGTAGCTGGTTGCGGAACAACTTCATCTTAAGATAAGTGATCTTGTCCATTTTACTTCTGCAATTGAAATTTCTGTTAATGAAAATGATGAACATGTTAAATGAATGCTTGTGTGAATGCATGTTGATTCCGCTGTGCATGACAAATAATGATAGCTGTGTATGATAAACAATGGAATTTGTGCTTGTTTTACCTTAATGCATCTTCCTGCAGCATTCTGTTTATGCAAATTTTGTGCATGCATATGTTCATGGGGCTCTTAGCCCGGGTGGTTTAATCCATTGAGATCGCGTCCTCTTCGCCGGTCGGAGGCATGGGGACGTGACAAGCGACAGTCGTGAGAGGGGGGTCCTTTTTAAACAGAGAGGGACAGCCACAGAAAAAACCACGTAGAAGGTTCCAGAGTCGGAGAAGCCACAAGAACCACAATAGTCAACCCCCAATGACGGAATCGTGGCAAGAGAATCTTTGACAATCAAAGGAGACAGAAGAAACCCTGGTGACCGACAAGGGCACAAGAAGGACATTGGCTAGTGCTGAGTTGACCACCAAGGTCAAGAAAACCTTGAAGTTCGGAGAGGTTAAGGGAGAAACTCAAAACGACGTAGCCCATACAATACATAACCACCCGAAGAGCTGCAAGCCAGAACAAAAAGACAGTTCCAGTCCATACAGACCTTTCTAGATAACCCTCAATCCATGAACCCAGGCAAGGGCAAAGCTAGCAGGTGAAAAACTGTCCGGGCCCGGCTCGGATACAAGTAATTCCCAATTTTTTCGACTGGTTGGTACTAGTCCTCCACCGAGGAGGATGGACTCCAGTTTCCAGGTCTAGACTTAGAGCAGACCAACCCTACGTGAGGAAAAACCCTAGAGGAAAAACACGAGTTGTCTAAGCAACACAAGGAAGCAGGAAAGGTTACCGAGTGGAAGATACAGTGCAGTCTCAATAACCTGAGAAGAAACCTTTTGCTAAACGGAGAGGAGTGATAAGGATACAAGAAACCTGCTAAAAACGGCGCAGACAACCTTCGCGGAGAGAGCTTATCCTGCTCTTTCCAAATCACAGGGTAATACCGGTTGATACCGTAGCCCGGACAATGACACACCAGAGCCATCGAGCCAGGAAGAGACGCACCAGAGCCATGTGAGTATACAAGTATTCTTCGGATACTGAGAAATATATAACAACAAAGGTCATAACTATGTATGACAAAAGTAATGAACCTATTGCAGCATATATGTTATAATTGATGCATTGAAATTGCATTATTCGAACCAAATATATTACAATAAAGGTAATATATTTTTCTATGAAAATATGATGTGTCTATATTCAATGAAACAAAATTGAAACTAAATAATTAGGAAAACATGCATCTTCTTGTATCTCATTACTTTTATTCAATGTTTAATCTAATACACTACACAAAATAAGAAAATGAACCACCATTCAAGTTGTTTTTAGGTACCTAGTGTTGTGATATACCGCCTAACCTAGATTCATTTAAAAAAAAATCTAATAACTTATTTTATTTTGGTCAAAAGATGAGACTTATGAATCTCTTTTAATCAATGAGAAGAGTGAAGACAAAATATAGTCAGATGTTGACTTATAATGTTGTGGTTAAAAAATTGACATATAAAGAAAGGGATTTGAAAGGAGTGACTATAAACATCTATCAAAAGCCACAAGCATTGATTAATTATCTCGTAGATACATTTTCAAGAGAAGGATATTGGGTCTTAGATTTGTTCTCGCGTTCATGTCAAATTTCATATATTACATATGGAAACATATTTCAAGTTTTATTTTTTTTTATTATACATTTTTTTTAAGTATGCTTCTTTATGCTATTTGTCTTAACTATTTTTTTTTTTGGGTGATTAAGTACAACAATAGCATGCTCCTTACAAAAATGAAGAAATTGCATATCCATGGATAATGATCCACTACAATGCAATTACATCAAGCAAAGAATTAATAGTATTCAAGTTCTTCCAAATGAATTGCAAGAATTTGATTTGACGAAAATAGAGTTTAGTGAAACACTTGTGGCAAAGATGTCAAAAGAGCCTCAACCCCCATTAGGAGGGATGTTTGGAAAGGAGCATTTTGGTAATCTTGCAGATATAGAAGACCCAATGGAAGAGGATATTGATGTCCCTGAGAAAGCCAAGCTCTAGAAAAGTCCAATTTCGATGAAGAATTTGGCCTACATGATATTGTTGATTAGTTTAATGTCTTAAAGAAAATGTTAAATTTGACAACTTTTTGATAAGATATATTAGTATTGTTTTGACTTCCAGACTTTAATTTAGAAATAAAATTTCGATATATATTGTTTTTAATATGTTATCTACAAATATATGGTATATTTTTTCATGAATTTACGTCAATCATAACATTTTGGAATATAGTATGAAATAGTATCATTTTTATACAAAACATTCTATGAAAACTTGAAAATGCTTGTAAATGTCTTTATTTTCTAGAATTTCTTAGAATTGTGTCAATTAAACAAGCAATATTTTGCCTATAAAAATGTCTTATTTTAAAGAAAAAATTGCATAATGTATATGTTTTTCAATATAACTTGCTTCTATATGTATGTTATTTTGTTAAATGTCTAAAAAACACACTTGAAAATATAAAGTAATAATATTTTACAACCAAGATGATTCACAGGCCCAAAAACATGCCTTAAATTGAAAATGTGTGATACCGACATCAACCCTTTTTTAAATGGAGGTAAAATTAGCTACTAAAATTAAGAGAGAGAAAAATGAGAACTGTGTCGAGCTCTCGTTTCACAATATAAGTGGTTAAGAAAGAATGAGAGAATCGGGGAATAGATGAGAATTCGACTATATGGTCCTTCAAACTACAACTAAAACTCCTTCATTAAGCTCCAATGAGAGGTCTGAATGGCCTTTTCATCAACCAACTTGGAAAGGAATCCAACTCCCTTGAAATTGGTTCACAAGCAGTGAGAGTGAACGCTCACCGTAAAATGGATAAACAAAATCTCTCCGAAATTCCAAAGTCCAATTAACAAATGATCAAAATCCCTTCTAATTCCTCACGAAATCCTTTTATTAACCTCATGAGGCCTCCTAAGGTCTAATTTCCCTCCATGGGATTCCTCCAACTCATCTTAGTGGTTTAGTAACTCTCATGGCACGTGTCTTCCTCTTCATGCTCCAATTCTTTCCCCAATTCGAATGGTTTCTTCTAATTCCCAAATTCGACCTATTGGTGGCTATTTTTAGCCTTGTCATGTCATATTTTTCCTATGTCTGCAATCAGGTCTGAATTTGTCATACTTGTCATAGAATCTTTCATCATTTGTTGTCATAGAGTGCATGGAATCTCCTTACAAGTGGCACACATTGTCTTCTAGGCTCTTCCTCTTCCATGGAAGTTAATCTCATTTACCAATTCGAATTCCTTGGATCATTATATGATATTTGAAACAGCATCACCCTCCAATAATGTTATAGTACCCATGTGTTTGAATTTGGGTGAAGATCATGCCAAGTGTGTGGAGAATCTAGTGACCCAAAGACTCCACAAGGTTCCAAGTGTCTTCGTGGACCCATGCCACCTTATTTTCTTAACATTTATCATTTATGTGACCCATTTAAATGTGAATATGGTAAACTAAAGTCCTTTTGGGTCCCATAGTCCCTTTATTACAAAATTTATGTCTCCATCTCAACCTAGGGAACTAGTAGGTTGGTGAAACATTATTTGCAAGTAACCTTATTTGAATGGGAACATGACAGGGAATGAGCTTGCAAGTATTCTTATTTGAATGGGGACGTGACATGGAATGAGCAAGGATGTAAATAGTTGGGAATGGAAAAGGTTCTAACTGGTTTCGGGCACATGGTTTTAATGGCCCATGGTTTTTTTCGAGTTTTATTTGTATGTAAAGAACCTTATAAATATGGTTGTAATCCTCCATAGTAATGTGCCAAAGTGAGCAGGAGCCAGGGTAAATCTAGTGTTACTATTGTGATTTCTATTATTTTGTAATTTATTTGTTATCACATATTTGATAACATTATGTTTGCTTTATTTTCTATCACATCTTTTATGAACATTATGTCTCCTTAGGTTTCAAGTCAACCTAATTTTAAATTGAAATTTGATATATAATTACATAAATGTGTTTTACAATTTAGTTAATTTAAAATCAAATAGTATATGTCCTTGTTTTTATAATTTTTCATTTTACTACTCAAGTCAATTGAATTTTACTACCAATCTATTATTGTGTAGATATATTTTTGGAGCTAACAATATGACAGAGGGGACACATCTCACCCACATGGGGTGGGATGTAGAAAGCACCTCTCGGGCCACTTTTAAAAATAGGAATAATAAGAGTTTATTTCTAAAAACTCTTCTTCATTGCTAAATTAAAAACTCTTATTCATTGCTAAATTAAAAAGCTTGTGAATGTGTTATGAAATTTTAATGCTTAAATGACAAATCAATAAACTCTTATCTTAAACAATGTGTCACAAACCCGTAAAATTCATCAATTAAAAAAAATGTTTATAACTTACCATTCTTACTCTTCGTAAATGTCTTTCTTGGTTGTAACATATTTCGTATTTGTTTGCAAGGATAATATTAACTACACCTTTTAAATGTTTGACGAAAGGCTTATCGCCCCCTAGGCTATTGGGTTTGCTTATCTACGATTTGATCCTAGACTTTCTGATCGAGTCCTTACTATACTTCTTATACATAAGGTTTATGTGTGCAAGCTTGTGTTTTATCCTTGTACCCTACATACGATTTGGCATAATAGCTTGTGGGCTTTGTAAGCGATGAGGGGGGTGATAATTATATGGGATGACTAAATTAACATGTGATAATCCATAAGATGCTTGGACATATGTTTTATGCGTTGTAATAAGGTTCTTAGTTTACTTGCATAAGGTGCTAGCCCCGCAGGAGTTACATGTGAAGAGGGTGATACTGAAAAGTATGGCTATGTTATAAAAGTTGTATGCCATAGTTTTGCATATGGCCACGGGAGATACAAGGTGGCGACCAGCTGCGAGGTGCAGTTTTTAATGTGGTTTTTAATGACGTGTTTAAACTTTGTCATAAACCTTGGCTGCGAGTTGACAGCGCAGTCAAGCATATTAAATGACCAGGCTGCCTCACGTGCTTTTTATGGACGGGATTGACCATGACCCTCCAACTTTCCTTGATCTAGTTCTTGTCGTTGGAAAGAATGTAGGGTTTTTATCATTGCATTCATTTTGTCATGAGGGTTTTTGTTTGTTTTTTTGTTGTGGTTGTTGAAGGTTTTTTTCCTAGGACTCTTTTTCTCCACGATGGCGCATGCAATGACCTCTGTTATCATTCAAGCATGATTGCCATTGTTTTATATGGGTATGTGTTGTGTCTTACGAATTTATAATGGTGTTACTGGTATTTGTAGGTGGATGGTAATCGCTTGACTTCCATTTGGTTTATAGAAGCCTCTACAAGACTCGACCCTGCGACCTCCAATTTGTTGTTGGTTGTGGAGCTTGATCTTCCAAATTCAGAGATGTTATTGTTCAAATGTGTTTGTACCCCAGTTTTATTGAACATTCATCCCAACTGGGGGGTGCGAGGGGACATCATCCACCTGTGGAGGTCGACGGGCCAGCGGTCCCCCAGTGGGGGTTCGAGGGAAAAGCCCTCGAAAGAAATTTTGGGATGTTTGATAGCCAACAGTTTGTGGACCCATGGTATTGGTTGACCCATAGTATTTTCCCATGGTAATTCCCCTATAAAAGGAAAGCATTGTAATACAGTTGGGTATTGTATTGCAGCTTTGCAAAACAATCTCTGTGATTTTGTAAGAGAGACTCTTAGAGAGAATAGGAAGTGTAGCGGGGTTTTTACAGGTTGTATCCCTTCATTTTGTTGGATGGTATAAATAAAGGACTGGCAATTTCTGTGTGGGAATAGCCCATCTTGGGTGAACCATGTTATACATGTGTCTCTCTTGTAATTTGTTTAATAGTTGCATCTTGTTTAATTGTTATTGCTCTGCGATCCTGTTTTTCTAACATTTGTCGTTCTAGAGACCTCCATGTGCTCACTTTTGATTCTAGCAGAGAGCTTTCCAAACCCACAAGAATTTAACAGGTAAGAAGTATGGGAAAAAAAGTTTTTTCTTTAAAATTTTACTCAATAATTTAAATGAAGTTTTCGCAGTCTTTAATAGGGATAACTCTGTTTGAATTTGTTTGTGCAGGATAGAGGGCGGAGAGGGAATCCAGGAGGAGTAAACCATTCTTCAACACATTTAGTGAAGATGTAATCCTCAGCATATACACTTGTTTATTGGTAAATCAATTTCCACACTATGAAAGAAATGTATTAAAACCATAACTTTGTTTTGGCAAGTGAAGCCAAGGTTCCCACGAAAAAGTGCCTAAAATGCTTGGGGTAATCCTGGCATTGCCTCCACGGCCCCAATTCTTCTTCAAGGTAAATTTTGCACCACTTTAAGGTTTACAATTCGTTTTGCAACTTGATAAAGATTTAATATATATAGTTTACTACTATTGCATGTAGGTGAATGAAGGTTTGGCATTGTTCCTCCCAACCAACTCCTAGAGCAGCCGAAACTTACTTGCTCTAGAACCCTCGAGCTTGTTTGCTAAACCACAAGGGAAAATTTCGATCAATACACCATCTCTTTGCATCAATAGATTATTTCACCATCCATCGCGAGCCTCCTGCTTATTCGATGGACATACTATTTTATAGTATTAGTATTTTGCTTAAGACTTTGTCATTTATGAGCCTTCTGCTCTTTAAGGCTCCACAAGGAGTCTTGACCTGATTTTGGGGAAGATGTCTCATGGATCACTTGAGTACACACTTAGCCATTTTCGTCATTTATCGTTTAACTCTTTTAACAACTACTTCATTTCTTATTCCTCTTAATTATTTAATTATTCAAATAATAATAATCCATTACATTCATTTTAACTTTATTGTCAAAATATTTAAAAATATATATATTCAAAATAAATAAACAATTATAAAAATTATTCCACAATAATTCTCACACTAATCCTATATAGTGAGAGATAAAACTCTAACCTTATCCACAAAAACTTTAAACGTGTCCTTAATATATATAACGATAACTCTAAAATTCGAACTCAACTTATAAAATTTAAACATAAAATAATAATAACATTTTTTTATTATTAAATTATTTATATTTAAAAATATTTATTTACATATCATATATCTTAATATATTGAAATATGATATTTAAGTATCTGAATATACTTATTTATTTGTAAAAACATTATTCATTTTATTCAAACTAAAATATGATATGGAAATGTCACACTTTGAATTTTGAAGACTCTGGCCTCTGGCCTATAGACCAGGCCTGGAATTTCAAATTCCCTCTGCCCGTCAAATGGATTTTTGTTGACGGTCTTGCTTTTTTCATGCCCTTCATTTTACGTTTTACATAAATTTGTGAGTGTCAATTTTTTTTTGTGTGTTTGTGTAAACTTTTTTTTTCAGAAAGGAAAAAACCACCCTAAGCTTAGTCTCTTCACTTAGCTTGCTTGCCTCACTCCGCGAGCAAATACCTGAAAGAAAAGCTCTAGGCATGAAAGCCCCATACCCCGAACTATGTGCAGTTAATGATAATGGCTATGTGCATGAGACAGGTGTTCTACATACAAATATGTGTGCTAAGGAACCTTATAACAGTCCACCTTAAATAAAAAGAGGTGTATTTTAGTTTGAATCAATGACTATATAGAACACACCAAAGCCGATATCTCCTTGAGTGCAATACTTAAGAAAAGGTTTGGACTTAGAGAGGATTGATCCCTCGTACAAAAAGTAATATTGTTCTAATATAAATACGAATGATTT
>LPNX010001103.1:66748-98804 GCA_001517045.1 Pseudotsuga menziesii | reverse complement strand
TTTTGATAACTTAAAATATTAGTTATAAAACCAACTAAACACCATATTAACATAACAATGTCAGAAACTATTAGTTTTAAATAAGATAAATAGAAATATTACGCTGGAAACATGAGTGTATTCATAAGCCACTTTCATGGATACACGAAAGTCCGTTAAAAACACTAACAGCAATGTGGCATTACATGAGAACAATCCTACAATTACATACAACCACCATCTTGCATAATAAAATAACTGAAAAAAGGAGATCAAAGGTTAGAATCCCAAATGCAACACTTTCCCACAGTAAATCTCCGATGGCAGGTTCTCCAATTTTCGGGACTAGCGGGGGTGGAATGTTTTTACGGTATGGATATCCAATCAAGCGACAGTCTAACCTTGACGGTTGCAGGTTCTGTGCATTGCCTTCGAAAAAAGGACTCAGCTCGATAAAAACAATTCATAGGGAGTTTTTGAATGAAGGAGATGAAGAATACTTGTGCTCAAGGCTTAAGAATGTTATTCCACAATATTTTACTATTTCATTGAAACACTGGTCTCAAAGTGCTCAGATCCAAAATGAGAAATCTAAAAACTGAAGACTAAAATAGCAGGTCAACAACCATAACTCAGAAACCTCTATGAAACAAAAGCAGAGCTCCTTTGCTTTCAGTATAAATTTGAAAAATGTGAAATGGGAATCATAGAAGTATATACACAGACTCTGCTATGATTAAAGAACTATATGTATCTTGTTCTTTTCAAATATTTGGAAAGGGGACGGACGGACTGAAAACAGCTGACATTAATAATAGCCATTACCCAAAAACACACTTATTTTGAACCCTGTGTAAAATAGAAGCCGTTCACTGGCCTTCAAGCCTACAAGTTCTGTCTGTTGGGACACTAGCATACAATGTAAAATGCTTTAAAAACATGAAAAAACAGAGAGTCCGTAATAAAAAAATGAGCAAGAAAACTAGAGAGGAGTTAAGAATAGGCAGAGGAACCAACCGGAGAATGTGAAGGAAGGCTGACCCCAAACTTGCTCACATCCTACGAATGCGTGCCTATTTGCCGTGTTTCTTACCAGATCTACATTATTGTTTGGGAATCCAGTGAAAATCCCAACTTCCCTCCATTCCCTCTGCGTCTTCTCTATCCCATCACTAGATTAAGCTCGCAACTTCTGAGTTGTGGCCTTCATGGTCATCACGGGGCCAGAGAGACACTCATTGAGTCGTTTCTACAAGATTACACGCCTCCGGCCTCCCTTATTTCGAGTCTCGACGCATGGAAAGCAATAAGTGTTGGTATTTGGATGATGGATCAGCACTTTAAGATCCAACTACGATCATTAAGACACAGACACTTACGACTCAGGAGTCAGACTGCAACTAGGCTACAGGCTACTAGGCAGCTAGGCTACAGCCTACTACCATAGATTTTGACGTGTGCTAAATCCGAATGGACATCAGTTTGACGGTTCTAAAATTCCGAAGGACGTCAGCATTGACGTGTAAAAAAAATTTGCACCCGTCAAATACGGGTAAAAATGAAAAAAACGTTCTGTGGAACGTCAAATTCCAGGCCTGCTTCAAATTGGCACATGCTCTCATGTACTTTGCATGGTGGATGCGTGCATGCCTGTGTTGCTTTGGATCTTGTGCACATGCTCTTTTTGGACAATTTCCCAGTGTCTTCACCATGCACATTACATTGGGCTCCCATGCACATTACATTGGGAAATGGAGAAACTTATGCATGACCCATCTCTCTAACACACATCCACTACCCAACCCTCTAACATAGGCCTCCTATGAATCCTGACACACTGTCCTCCAAACGTAATGGATAGAAGTGACTGATATTTCAATCAATGGTGGATATGTGTGTCATGATAAGATCTTGGCCTCGTGAAATTGCTCTTCGTTGCTGGAACAATAATGATTGTGACTGGGGAATCTGAAACTAGAGGTGGTTCATGTAGGTTGGATGGGTGGAATTCCCAAGTGGAACGTTGTTAGTGCAAAAAAACAATTAAATAATTGATAAAGATTGTTCTCATGGAACAATTCTTGAAAACAAACACTAAAAAGAACATTACTTTGACTTTCTTTGATAATCTAGTGCGAGGATGCTAAAATACTTCTTTTTTCTAATTTTGTACTGGAATTCTTTTTTTTATTCAAATCCTTCTACACAATCTTCATCTTTATTTTTGGTAGTAGTTAGTAGCTCATTTCATAAGGAAGTCACTCTGAGTGTTACACACATATTGGGGGCTCCAATGGTGACGTCAGAGTCTCAGGGTTCAACATTGAAACCTCAATTTGATAGTGACAATAGTGATGCCCACTCCCCAAGTTTGAGTCATAGCAAGCTCTCGGAAAAATAGTTCAAGTGAGGCAAGGAGGTCGGCAGATACAGAGGGGTACGCATGCATCTACAGGGTAGTTTCGTTGCAGAAATACGGGACCCAAAAACGAAAGAGCGTCGTTGGCTGGGTACCTTCAACACCGCAGAAAAAGTTGTGTATGCTTATGATTTTGCTACCGGAGCCATTAGCTCTTCAACTATTCATAGTATTCTATTTTTGATGGGTATTTCTTTAAGTCCACTTTAATCCACAAGAAGGTTTTTATACCATTTTTTTTAGAAAATTACATGTAGCAAGTCCTCTATGTAATTTTTATTTGGTTCGTTTCAGCAGGAAGGATTTAGTGAGGAAAGTATGAAAATCAATCTCATTCCATGTATTCTGGCATATTATATTTCCATACATCATTGCAATTATAATAGGGTTTACGTGAATGAATGAAGGGAGTTGCTGACATCAATCATTTATTTTGTGAAATCTTTTCCTTTGTGGCAAGAATAAATGGAGGTTGTCATTAGAGTTCTTTGTTGACCATGTTCTCGGGATCAAGCATAGTGCCTGCCTTGGTCTTGCTAACCTTTTCTTTCGTTGGAACCTATTGTGACATTATACTAGGGAAAAGAGCATACCAATGTCGAGGCTCACCTAGAAGTGACAATGGAAAAGAAATTTGCCTCCAAATGACTTCAAAGTCCTTTCAATGCTTTATTGAAGATATTGTGTTGCTCAATCCTCAAAATGCACATGTGCTCTCAGGTTTGTTTCTAACTTATGACATTGTTTTGACATTTTTTCTCTGTATGAGTTTATGATTTTTTGTATAATAGTAGGTGCTTTTTAATGGATTCTAAAACAATGAATACATTTGAATATTCTCTGCAGTTCATGCTTCGTTTTACATAAAACACTTAAAGCCATTACCAAGGAATGGGTACCTGCTTTGTTTTAGCATATGCACAATTGGCTAGTAGCAAAGGTTATGCTCTATGTTCCTTCTCTCTTGACTATGCCGCTTGATTCGGTGATTTATCCCATATAGGTTCAATAAGCTCTTTGCAGTAGTACAACTAGCTACAATAGCAGGGAAGTAGATACTGACTATGCAGGCAATTTAGTAAAACTATTCAATAGATGAAGTAGATAATGCTGCTTCTATTTTGATGATCCAACTTACTAGAATAATCCGGCTCGCGAAGCTCACCAAAGCTCGAAAAAAAAAACTAGAAGAGAAAACGATATGCGACTGCATTGGGCATTGAGGAGGGACAAAGAGTAGCCACTATGAGTTGATTGTAGTATCAACATCCTTGAAGACCTTTGGCAAGTTAGTGGTAGCCTTGAAGAGCCTTGAAGACGTGTGTCAAGATGCGTGTCAGGTTGGGACAAACAATGTAGCAGCCACAAGGCCATGCACCAATGTAACCACAATATACTACAACCTTTCATATTATTTACCCTTGACATTTAATGCTAGAAGAAGTAATACTGGAGTGATTTCTAGCATTTTCTCATTTCATAAAAAAATTCAATAATATTATATTTAGCCTAAGTTTTTTTAACAACAACACTCTTCTTAGGGATGGGTCCAAATAAGAGGTCAAACTAACTCATTGGAATACAAAAAAATGTAGCCTATGTAGATTGGTTTAATATTTTGCAATGAAAAGCTTTGGCTAAGAGATTATAATTTACATTGATAATCGTGCAAAAAATTGAAACCGTGTCAAAGCCATTCATAGAGTCTTTCTTAGCTTACAGCAGGGACTAATAAACTCAAAAATCCAAACCCATCAAATAAAGTACTCTTTATTTATGATTTTTAATTCAAAATAATATTGAATAGATTATTTATATAAAATAATGAATAATAAAAATAAAAGAAGAATGCATGGACTTCCCATGTGCAAAAGCACGAGTAACTACCGCTACATAAGATCAGTTGTTCAGATTGGACATACATGTCCTGCTCTAAGATTGTTGTTAACTTGTTACTACGCCCTGTAAATGCCTATCCTGAAACCGCTGAAGACAGATCTACACCAATTTTTGGGCCATCGCAAGACAAGACACGTGTAATACCTTGTTTCCTACTAAACATCAACCCCATAATTATAAAAAGTCTTTAAGTCTATAAATATACATAAATAAATAACTTCTAATTTTGAAAACGACTAGATGGCAAATGAAGTCATTGCACCAGCAATTTTTAATCCGATCGTGGTCAAGAGCGTTAATGGAATTCATTCAAGAAATGTAGTTGGTAAATTATTTCAATATATATGTTTTCACCAGCCACACCACACGACGATAAAGCCTGCACAGATGAGCCTAAGCTTATCTCGATTGCAGATTCATTGTATCCAAAGAAAAGTATCTAAAAAAAGAGCAGAATCAACAGTTGACTTTCGTAGTCCTTCACCTTTGAATGCAAGGAATCTGCAATCCAGATAAAAATGACCCACGGTGGCAAAGGTGATATGGAGTGATATATTGTAAACAGAGATTACCAGTTCAAATCATATTGAGATTGAACCACGTTCCATGCTTGCTAGCTGTTGGATCCTGGATTATACAACCTTGCACGATTCAGAGATCTTGGAAATTCAATGGAAGGAATCCTTTGCAATCGTTCTGGTTTATTTTGCAATTATTTTTATGTCTGTTTCAGTACCTTGCTGCCAGTCCTATTCTGTCCGACATGGATATATGGGGTGGGTGTTCCTGCTGGCCGGTATGCCATGGCCAAATTTAATAATCAAAACTTTGGTCTCTTCCCCAAAATACGATAATAAGGACAAGATACGACAAATTTTGCACGAGCCAAGAATAAGGAATGAAAGTTGAAGAGATCTTCATATTGTTATTACTTTAATGAGATTCTCGGTTTAAAAAAGTATCGTGGTACTGAGGATCAATCGAACTTATTCTGCAAACATCTGGTAATCATATCCTGTCTTTATTATAACTAAGGCACAGTAGAGTGACAAAGGCAGGCTCAATACAAGCTGGCTAAGAGATTTGTAGCCTTTTGAAGGCAGGCAGCCTCAATAAGAGCTGGCTAAGAGATTTTGTCGGTTTTCAAAGTTATATGTAGCACATGGAATTTATTCCAATCGACTTCAACCATTCAAATTAAATGAAATAAGAAGTCCCGTGTGCCGTCTTTTTCTGGTGAGAACCAGATACGATATTGGAAATCACGCAATATATGGCACGCAAAGTCTAAGGCTGAAGCACATGGACAAGCGTGTGAGTGAGTTTATTCCAATCGAATTAAACTATTCAAATTAGATGAAAGAACGCAATTAAATTCACAATAAACATGCCCAGATTATAATTTGTTGCTATAAAATTTGTCCATTGACAAATATTCTTTGAGGCCCACTTCTTCACTCTACTTCTGCATGTTTGTCCTACATTGATTAATTGCCTCAGCATGTGCAGGTTAGTCGATTGAGGACACGTGCTTGCACACCCCATGTTCTGGGGACTAAACAAGACACATCTCTGTTCAAACATCAATTTCCTATTGAAAAACAACCACAAACAGAAATGCTCAAATTCTATATATAGAGGCCTGACACATCTCTATATATAAGGCACAGTCCTCATTGCAAATTCCAACAAAGAAGTCATCGGCCTGTGTTTAAGTCCTCTTTAGAGTTCCTTCATTCTCAGACTTTTCTAAGAGGTACAACTCTTTTAGCTTTTACTCACAGCTTAGTCATTGCTCTTGGTGTTCTGATTATGACTTGATATGATATATTGCAGATCGATGGGACTGGTAAAAAGCATTGCAATGGTCTCATTGTTGACATTCATCTGTTTATTAACTGGAGCTCATGGGTATGGCGGCTGGGAATCTGCTCACGCGACATTCTACGGGTGGCAGTGATGCTTCTGGGACAATGGGTAATGTTTCACGATTTCATATCTTTTGATGTATTTCATTATAAACATCATTGTATCAATTAGCTGGATCTCCTTAATTTGGTCGAATATTTGGCTCCAGGAGGGGCGTGCGGTTACGGAAACCTGTACAGCCAAGGTTATGGAACCAATACTGCTGCTCTTAGTACTGCTTTGTTCAATAACGGGCTGAGCTGCGGAGCCTGCTACGAAATGAAATGTAACGACGATCCCCAGTGGTGTTTGGGTGGCAGTACTGTCACAATCACAGCCACCAACTTCTGCCCTCCAAACAACGCTCTCCCCAACGACAACGGTGGATGGTGCAATCCACCGTTGCAGCACTTTGACTTGGCCGAGCCCGCCTTTGAAAAGATCGCGAAATACAAGGGTGGGATCGTTCCCATACTTTACAGAAAGTAATGAAATTGCACATCCTTTATTTGCATTCCAGCCTCATTTCCTCGTAGTCTACATAATTGAGACCTTTTTCTTTCTTTCTTTTTCTAACTGGATGGTTCAGATTTGGTTTTCGAATTTTTTTAGTTTTATTTTAAATGTTTTGTTTGGAATTTTATTTAGAATTTTGTTATTCACCGTATCGGTCTGTCTGGCTTTTGATTAATTTCTAAGCGGGTTAAAATGCAGGGTCCGCTGCGTGAGGAAGGGAGGAATTCGCTTCACGATCAACGGCCACTCATACTTCAATCTCGTACTCGTCTGGAACGTTGGAGGAGCTGGAGATGTCCACGCGGTTTCGATAAAAGGGTCAAAAAGTGGGTGGCAAGCCATGTCACGCAACTGGGGACAAAACTGGCAAAGCAATTCGTACTTGAACGGGCAGAGCCTCTCCTTCAAGGTTACCACCAGCGATGGCAGCACAGTTGTTTCATACAACGCCGCCCCTTCGAACTGGCAATTCGGCCAGACATTTCAGGGAAACCAACTTTAATGACAGCCAAAGCAGGGTGATTTGGTGACTCGAGTACACCCTCTTCCCCTTGACATTGTTATGATGTGATTAATGAAAGGAGCTGTCTAACTAGGGGACTTTTATTTATTTATTTTGAGGCTATTTTTTTTGGAATTTCGTGAATTTAATCGACATAATCTGTAATTTCTGTTATTTCTTGTATGATTTTAAGTTAAAAAATGAAATTAAGTAATAAAAAAACCCTCAAACACCCACACTTTGTAACATCTAGAAATAATTTTAAGGCATTTTAAAAATTCAATAAAGATTCATAATAATAAAAATTGATAAAAACTAACCGAAATCAGAGATCAAAACGTCCCAGACAACTCGTTAATGAAATGTGTTCTCCATCTCTATTGTCCAAGATAGACGTTGGAATAACCGTTTCCTTGTAATAAGTTTCTTTCAAAATATGTCTATATTGCTTTCAAAAGTGTTGGAGTACGTGCCTGTCTTCTGAAACTTGAAAGTTGGAAGAGAAGGTTTAGAATTTTAGTTTATGGTTTTTATTTGTTTATCGTTGAGGTGTAATAGGGAATGTGTAACTTTTTTTTTCTGCTTATTTTAGATTTACTATATATATTATTTAAATAAAATAAAAAATATATTTTTAATGAAATTAGATTTAAAACATTTCAATAACCTATATTAAAAACTATATAAATTAAATAAATTAAAACTCTTTAGTTTTTTAAAGGTTAATTCTTCAAATTCTCTCTTGGGTGGTTGGTTCTTGTGATGGGGCACCTGTCATGGGAGAAGCAGTAAGAAGCCTTAACAAAGCCGTGAACATTTGACAGTGTTAAGTTTTAACTGGGGGTGCAGGTTTTCTGATCTTTGTTGTTGTTTTTCATATACCTGGGTTAAATGCAACAGAAATTGTATCCTTTGAAGCAAGTCTAGAGTTAAGTATTATCCCTTACTTCTTTGTTAAGAAAAACTCCTAACAAAAAAAATATTTACATTGTTAGAGGTTCAAGGACAACACCATTTTCGAGGAAACAAAGTGGTAAGAATCGTTTCCTCCTCTGCAACATATCCCAATTGTTTTTTGGCGCAACAATGCCGAATCTGCTCTTCTCAAAGCACTCCTGATCAACAGTGTTGTGTTGTGTTTTAAAATGGTTCTAAGCAAAGATTGAACTCCACGTAGACCCCAAATAGAAAAATTTAATTTAAAAGAGCAATTTTCCAATGGATTTTGATGTAATTAAATCCTTGGTTGTTTGATCCTTATCCCTCCCCATTAGACCTAGAATTTCAAATCCTCTTTGCTAGATATTTTGATTGCTTGTCATTTAACGTTTTATTCAAAGTTATACTCTTTAAATAAGTAAATTTAATTATAAAATTTTTAATCTTGACTATTAAAAAGATAATTTAAAAAAATATATCCAAAAATCATTAAAGGTTTTTAAAATTGCTAACCCATCTATATATATTAAAATGTTTCAACTCACTCTTATCAACATTCAATTTCCCAATAAATCACACGACACTCTCACTCTAGACATTCATTTTCCCTATCTTCATATATTCATAGCCAAGGATATATTCACAGCCAAGGAATGAGAAAAGATGAAGCCTCAGATCTATCTATCCGGTTGTTTTACAACGTATAAGTTGAAATTGAGAAGCCTAGGAGTCCACAATCCCCACGCTTTCCAAAATGATTACATTAATTAAACATAGTAGCTTTACTTTTATTGAACAAAGTAGCTTTAATTTGATAGAATTAGATTTACCGAACAAAAAAAATCTTACCAACAAACATATCTTCACTCCTTAAAATATGCAATATTAAAAAGCATATGTATCATAATTGATTGAAGACATAATGTACCTTCTTCTTGAGGGGTCTCCCACTCATCCTTGAGGAGTTATAATCTTTTTTAAGTGACAAAAGGCATATACTATAATGATAAAGCGACCCCATGCTCATCCTAGATATAGCATTTATGCAATGCGTAAAAATTAGAGTTCTATATAAGGAAGCTCCTCTCTCAAGCCGCTACAGCAAGACTATGAGCATTTGCTTGTAGTATGCATTGTTGAAATCACATGTAAGAATTTAAATAGACAAGAGATATACTTTTCATTAAATAATCTTAGACTAAGGAGAATCAAAGTAACATTAATGATTGAAAGAAAGAAAGAAAAAACAAGAGAAAAATATTATATTACTTGGTAGAGACTTTCCATTTCCAAAAATGGAATCTATGGAAATGGAAGTAATGCCTCTCTACGTCGTCTAGGACTATTTTGAAACCCCACCAATGGAGTCGGTAAAGGATGCCTCACCAATGCCTAACCACTTATACCCATAGGTACTAAACTCAGAGAGACATTAACATTTATGACATGTAATATAAATAGTTAGACATCAATTTCACGATCTAAATATTTTTCACACCCATCATGGCTGACAAACCAATTTTGTTTCCATATGTCAATTATGTTCTAAAATGCAAAAAGTGTTCTATAAGATGTCAAATCTCATGTTTTTGCGTCTTGATTTTCACCAACAATGAGTTATACAGTGTGCTAATACTAAATTTGACCTAAGTTGATCATTGCCCTACAAGGACCCTACTAGAAAGTGATATGTTGCATTGCTCTAGTTTCTATATGGTTTTGTTCCTTCCAAGTCATATCTATGGTTTTCACATATTTTCTTTCATTTGGCTAGTACTTTGCCATCCAACTTTGAATTGTAACCTAGAGATATTAGAAAGTGATATGCTACATTGCTCTTTTTTGATATAGTTGTGTTCCTTCCAAGTTACATTTGGGATTTTCGCATATTTTCTTTCATTTGGCCACTAATTTTTCCATGCTTGTTAATGAATCCGTGGGCCAATGGTGGAGAGTTGTGATTATCACTCTCTTCACCTAGGTTCAAATCTCCATTAAGACATCAATCCCTTGTGATAAAGCTAGATGGGCTCTCGGATTGTATTGAACATTAATATTTATTTCATAAGCTATTAATTAGGATGTTGTTAGATGAGTTGGTTGTCTCCAACTAAGTCCACCTAGTTTGGTGTGTGGTTGTGATATCCTCTAAAAGTCCCTTGGTTGTATTTGGAATAAGTTAGATTTGATAACAAACTATGGACTCTATATATTGGAGTCACAATGTAGTGTAATCATTCAAGTAATTCAATAGAGAATTGTGCATGTGTAATAATGTCTACTCTCTCATATTTTATTTTGGTATTAGAGCACCAACTCCTTGATTCAACCTTGCTACAAAATGCGAAGTATGAAGTAAGTATGATATTTCGATGCAAAACAAAAACAAAGAAACATAGCCAGGTTTGTGTTTGGAAAATTGTGCAATAAATTCAAAGTACTTTAGATAGTTCCTCAAGTTAGAGCAATTTATGGAACAACTAAAACACCCCTAGCAGAGGAATAGTTGTTGAAACTGCAATTTCTACTCCTTAAATTGTAATTTGACAATTTAAGTAATTCCAAAATTCAACATTTAGTTTAGAACACGTATTTGTAATTGTTAAAATTGCATAATTACATAATTGCAAAATTTACAATTTTAAACAAGATTTTGGTTTAAAAAAAAAAGTGATTTGGTTGTTGTTTATCCTACTAGCTTCAAGTAACCCATAAGTGCCACATCATGTTAACTTTTAAAGATAGACGAAATCATTCAAGGGAAGATTTTGAATGATTTAGAAATTTCTTTTAGTTTATGAAAGTGTATAGTTTATGAAGTTGTAATTGAATTATGAATATAAATTTGGATTTTTTGGGATATTTTTTAATGAAAGATTTTGAATGATTTAGAAATTTCCTATGGTTTATGAAAATGTATAGTTTATGAAGGTGTAATTGAATTATGAATATAAATTTGGAGTTCTTGGGATATTTTTTAACTTTATAATTCTTTTTGAGTTAAAATTGTAATTTTAAATTTAATAAAATTATTACTTTTAATTTAAAATAAATATAATGTTTTTCAAATATTAATATTTTATATTTATAAATCTAAAATACTTATTTTCAAATTTAAAATTAAATTAACTAACATGGTTTCATACATTATTTTATACAATTAATACATAACAAAATCTTAAAACATTTAAATTCATGTGGAAAAGTACTTTTTTTTCAAAAGAAAAAATACTTAGCCTTGATATTCAAAAGAATCAGAGGATAATGGTTACATCACAAGGAGGGTCAAAAGCCCTCATTAAAGTCTCTAAGCATAGTAATAGGAGGTTAGTGATAACTAAGATAACCCCTTTTTCGATATAGGGAGACATATTTCCACGGACGACACAAACATCAACCAAACCAATTATCCACTAAAGTGCTCCCAGAGTAGGCTAATCATAATATGTTCACTTCAACATGGTCACTGAAGTGGGGGAGTAGGCTAATCATAATATGTTCATTTCATCATGGTTGCTGAAGTTAGAATAAATATCCAATGCCAAAGGCATGAAAAAAGAAGTATAGCCCATCACAGAGATACAATATATGTGAGACACTTCGAAAATCCTTGTCTCACCTCTCCCAATAATGTGTCCTTCCTATAACTCAGTGAAGGAGAAAAGACGCAGGACCAGTATGAGCGCTTCCTTGGATAATCGCTTCCTGATCGTGTTCACGATAGAGATGTTGAATCTCTAAAGTGAGAAAAGAGGTTTTAAGATATGAGATTTTATCACACCAGCCTTCCAGATCAAGGATGGAGAGGGCAACTTTCCCATTTTGCCCTGTTTATGACAGCAGACGAGTCTTAAGAAATAAAAAGGGTGAGTATGCCTATTTTTTCGACAAAGTAACTCTGCTCTAGAGTTGATGCTAAAGCCACACCCCAATTTCACTCTCAAAAAAAAATTGTAAAATACTAATTTCGAGTACAATACCACCACCACCCAAGTTGTTTTTGAAACCCAAGTTGTTTTTGAAGGCTCCATCCAAAAACCTGTGTGGAAAATGGCGAACCGATGGAGAGCCAACCAACCTGGGTCCTTTCCTATTCTTGTTGAGAGGAAACGAAATCAGCTGTACCAGGATCTTGACACAAATATGTGAAAACGTACTTATAAATGTTAAAACGCAATTGGCCTTCAATGAAAACACGCTGCTTTGCTTTTTCAATGACAAACGCCTTTTAAGTGCAAGAAATGATATGCCAAACCGTGTGATGCAACTACATCTTGTGGTGAATAAGCTTGTACAGGTCCCACGGTCGATTCCGAGGTGCCCTAGATGGACCCTGGATTACAAAGACGAAATATCAAAATCCGAGTAAAAGTTAAAAGATAAATAAAAATAAACCGACAATGAAAAAACCCTCTATTGATGCAGAAATAGTAGAGAAGGAATCAATAATAATTATTGATTTAAACTTGTTAGAATATGCATTTATTTGCGTTTAATCCTCTCCATATAGCAATCCCAGCACTTTGAATGTCCAGGCTAGCGAAATCCGTGATGCCATTCATGGGCATGAGTTTGACCACCGGTATATCTCATGTACAAAGACGCACAGCCGGTTATCATCCCAACATAGGGAACAATGATATCCTACAGCGCCTAGCGCCTTGATAACGCATTGATAGATATCCTACACGGCTTTGATGTTTTTTTTTGTTTCAAAATTGGTTTGATGTTTTTTTGTTTGTTTCAAAATTGGTAGAGTAGGGTTGTTTGTTGGCTTGTTGTGATAAAGTTTGAAGGGTAAACAATCTTTAAAATAGAGGCTTGTCCAATAAACTTAAAGACTTCTCGACTCCTATTAAATTAAATCACAAATTATTGATATATCTAACTTGTAAGCTTTTAAATACATTCTTAAAAAATTATCATTTTCATAGTTAAAAAAAATATTCTCCTCCTATTTAACATATTTAACGTATATAACATATTTGATGTATATGGGTCAGGGCCGTTCTTACCAAGAACATGCTGAGAAACGTATCGTTGAATAAAGAATATGTTCAATCCATATCATTGGAAGATGGAGAATTTAGTCTTTCTCTCAATCATTTCATTCAACGCCTTTGGATGGCCAATAGTATTGAACCTTTGGGGATCGATAGACATTTCAAAGATAGAGAAAATCAACCCTAGATTATGTTGTCAGTCATTGTAGCGTTATCATCATTATTTATTTATTATATATATGGAATACACATTGACATTATTATAACGAAAAATTATTTTTGGTTGCAGATATTGGAATGGAAAAGGCATTGGATATGGGAGAGAAAGTCTAAGTTCTTAATTTTGAATCAAATGCCTTGGGGCTTTGAACTCTTCTCCTACATGGATACACTATTTTTGTTGGTATGTATTTATATTTCATTAATTTCTTTAAGGATGACAGCCAAATTTCCATCTAACTATTATTCAAATAAGTATTTTATTTGTTGATTATTTTCACAAAGATCTTATATCCACGTTGATAAATAATTTCATTTTATTTATATGTTTTAAAAGTTTTCAAAGATTAAAATGGGTAGTTTTCATGCTTTATCAATAATAATTAGTTAATGAGGAAGGAATTAGAAGCGTCCTCAATCTATATCGCGCTTCACTCATTGCCTTTACCATGTAGAAGGTTATGGATCAAGAGGCTTGGAAAAATATTTAGAATAAAAGCTGCAACATACCCCAGTGTTTCATCAGAGGTGATAAGTAGGTTTTTAATGTAAATTTAGCTCAACTACCACATTACAATTCTTAATCTGCTCAAGAATGCTAAGAGAGGGTCATTGTCACATCACCACTCTCTTTTACTCTTTAGTGCAATCTCTCCTCTACCATAATGTATGAATCCCTAAGACTAGGATTGCTAAAGGTTTACGGTGACAACTCAGGGAGAAAAGTACTTTAGAAAAACAAATTATAGGTTTCAATATGGAATTAGGAAGTGAGTGATGGTAGAGAAAATAACGAAAGCCTAAAAATCATTGGGCACATGGGGTCAGAAGTGGAAAACTATTGTTGGATTATCCAACAATACTGAGAGGGGGAGGTGAATCGGTATTGCCTTTTTTTTCTTAAAACAATAAGTACAAGACACACAAAGAATCAAACAAGTTAGGACACACAATTTTATCGTGGAAACCTCAAGGAGCAAACCACAAACTCAAACTCATTAGTAAGATGGATTTTACAAAATTGTTTATCTGTTGCTACAGAAAGGATGCATCAACACCCCAAATATTGTTTATCGTTGATGGACCTGAAAGGAAAAATGTTATTGTAGATTTCCTTCCTAGACTCTCCAATCATGATAATATCATAGCAGTTGAAGATGATTTCCATATGAAAATTTGTTTGCAGCATCTACTCGCACTCCTTGTTTCGCAGAGGTCACTAACCATCTTGCTAAAAGAAAGCTTCTAGCAAACCATTCACCAAAATAGTGCCAACACATTATCTGAAAAACTTTGAGATACACTTGTATATAGGGTTTTCTCTTCTACACATGGTCGAATCTTATGATTCAACGATGTGTTAAGGAGGATGAATCTATGAAATTGTGAAATCTTTCCATGACAAGACTTGTGGAGGACATTTCATGGAAAAAAATTACAACTTCTCACAAAGTGTTGCACCTAGGATATTATTGGCCCAACATTTTTCACGAAGGAATCTCAAATTTGTGTGGTTGTTCTACAATGTAGTTCAAAATTGAGAAGCCAAGGAGTTGAGAGTCCCCACTAACATTAGAGCACATGCATTTAAAAGAATGAGCATTGGGCAGCCAATCAACACTTATTAAGAGGAATGTGATAGGTTACGGTTTCCAAAATGATTACCTTAATAAAATATAATAGCTTTCCCTTAAATTTCCAAAAAAATCTTGCGAACAAACATAATTTTACTCTATAAATTAAGCAATATTAAAAAGCATTAGTATTAGAATTGATTGAAGATATAATTTACCTCCTTCCTCAGGAGTCTCCCCACTCATACCATTCTTGAGGAATTATAATGTTATGGAAGTGACAAAATGCATATACTGTAATGGCATAGAAAACCCATGCCCACATATAACATTCATGATCTTGTTAGGCTACAATGCACAAAGGAAAAACCAAAGTTATGTATAAGGAATCTCCTTTCTGAAGCCACTACAGCCCCAAATATGGCAGCATTTGCTTGTGGTATGCATTGGTAAAATCCAATGTAAGAATCTCAATAGACAGCATATATACTTTTCATTAAATAATCCTAGATTAAGGAGAATTAGAGTAACATCAAAGATTGAAAGAAAGAAAAAAGAACAAGAGAAAAATCTTACTTAATATAGAGACTTTCCATTTCCAAAGATGAAATCTATGGATCTAGAAGTAATGCCTCCTGGCATCATTTAAGAGTATCCTGAAACCCAACAAGAGAATCAGTAGAGGGTGGCCCACCAATTCCTAGCCACTCACACCCATAGATATTACACACTCACGGAGACATCAATATTTATGATGGGTAATATAAATAGTTAGATATCAATTTGACAGTTTAAATATTTTCACACCCATCATGGTTGACAAGCCAAATTTATTTCTGCATATCAAATATGTTTTAAAATGCAAAAATGTTATATAGGCCATCAAATTCTAGGCCTGCAAGTCTCGATGTTTACCAACCATGAATTATACGGTGTGATAATACTAAATTTGATCTAAGTTGAACATTTCCCTACAAGGACCCTGCAATAATTGTTTAACTTTTCTCAACTTTGAATTGTAACCAACATATATTAGAAAGTGATATGATGCATTGCTCTAGTTTCTATATGGTTTTGTTCCTTCCAAGTTACGTCTATGATTTTCACATATTTTCTTTCATTCAACAAGTACTTTGCCATGTAACTTTGAGTTGTAACCAAGAGATGTTAAAAAGTCATATGCTACATTGCTTTAGTTTCGATATGGTTATGTTCCTTCCAAGTTACATTTGGGATTTTTACACGCTTTATCAATGAGTTAGTCGGACAATGGTGTAGAGTTGTGAATTTCACTCTCTCCACCTAGTTTCAATTATCCATTAAAACATCGGTCCCTTATGATAAAGCTAGAAGGGCTCTAGGCTTGTAGGTTGCTTGCAACTAACCTAAGAGTTATAGTGACAGGCACTGAAGTTTGAACCTAGATCTAAAAAAGTAATTTACCACTCATAGGTTTGAAAGTTAATATAATGCTCACAACTAATGGCAAACCTTTAAGCAAGCACCAACTCCTTGATTCAACCTTCTTACAAAATGTGAAGTAGGATATTTGGATGCAAAAAAAAGCAATTTTGTTTTTAAGAAAAATAAAGGCGTTTGTGTTTGGAATATTGTGCATTAAATTTAAAGTACTATAGATAGTTCTTCAAGTTGGATCAGTGCATGGAAGAACCAAAACGCCCCCAATCCGTTAGAATCTGGAAGAGGAACAGTTGTTGAAACTGCAATTTTCACTGCTCAAATCACAATTTCAACGATTTGGGTAGTTCCAAAATATGGCATTTAGTCTAGGACACGCATTTGTAATTGCTGAAATTACACCAACATAGATCCAAATCCTAGGCTCTATCAAGCTTCAAGAGGGATCAAAATCTCTGGAGGTGCAAACCTCTTATTAAGTATTGCACTCAAGGAGCTATTGATTTGATTCAAACCAAAAGACACATCTTTTTATTTAAGGTTGAAACATAATATTTTTATTATTAATATTTAGTATTATTTATTGTTGACATATATTATTATTATTTAATATTATTTATGGTCGACATTAATATTTTTATTATTAATACTTAATATTATTTATGGTGGACATATAATACTTTATTAATAATATTTAATATTATTTATGGTCGACATATAATACTTTGAGAAGAATTTTGTACTTTCTGCATGCAAGTGAATGCAAGAGTGCATCAACTTGTTCATCTGGAAAATTCAATTGAAGTTGTATGTCTGAATAACTCAACTTTGCAGAGGGCACATTTGGAGGGATCAAAAGTTGAGTTACTGAATGGCTATGGCTATGGCTCCTGGTTAATGGACTTCTAAATTTTGGACCTCATGGTGTCAAATTATGTAAAATATTAATAAAAATTTGACAAAATGTCAAATTCACCAATTCATAGCAAACTTTACCGAGTTTACCGTTATCTGTTATAATATTTACTATTTAATGCTGATTCATATTGCTTTCATGACAATATAACCAAGAAAAAAAATGCATCCCAGAATTCGTAAGTTGTATCCATTGAATCCAATTTCTAGTTAATATAAATAATTAACATTTTTTTATAATTATGACGAACATATAGGATTGCAAGATAGAGGCAGCCCAAAAACATAATATAAATGTTAATATGCTGGTATTGGAAAAACCTGCTAAAGGCAGAGATGAGAGTCCACATGGCCATTTGGAGTCTAGAAAATGTTGATTTTATTAATAGGTGACATAATATTTTTTATTTATTAATTTTCTTTTGTTGCAAATGTTAAAATTTATGATTAGACAAACATTACAAGATCTCCATCATACAAGATTAGACAAACGTTACAAGATCTCCCTCATATTAATAGCTGACATAATATAGACAAACGTTACAAGATCTCCACAAAATTTACAACATTCCCCCATACTCGACACTATTATTTTTTGTTGACATAATATGAACAAACGTTACAAGATCTCCCTCATACTAGGCTGTAGAGCACCTCTCGGCGCAATAATTGCATAAATTTCAATTTTCAAGCAAAATTTTGCTAAAAAAAAGTCGAAAAAATAGAATGTTTTGGTTGTTCTTTATCCTATGCGCTTCAAGTAACCCATAAGTGTCACATCATGTTGTCTTTTAAAGACAAACGAAATAATCCCAAGGGAATATAGTGAATGATTTGGAAATTTCCAATAGTTTATAAAGAAGATGTCTAATTGATTAATAAATATAAATTTGGATTTGTTTTAGAATTTGATTTTTTTAAGTTAGTACATTTTTTATTAAAATTGTAATTTTAGATTTAATATAATGATTATTTTTAATTTAAAAATAAATTTCACACTTTTAAATATTTATTTTACGAATATTAATATTTGATATTCTATAAATAAAAAGTAATTCTTTCAAATTGATATTAAAATAACTAACATTCTTTCCTACATTATTACATGCTATCCAAACAAGAAAAATTCTTAAAACATTTAAACTCATGTGAAAATGTACTTATAAATGTGAAAATGCACTTGGCCTTCAATGAAAGCATATTGTTTCGTTTTCAATGACAAACCTCTTGGCCTTTAAAGTGCAAGAATGAAACAAACTTAGCCTTTTTAATTGCAAGAAATTGAGAAATGATAGGCGAGACCGTCTGGTGCAACGACCCTTTGTGACCGATTTATTCCTATGGGTTAAGGGATTTATTTTGGGGTGGATTTGATTGATTTAGTCCCATAGGTTAGGGGATCCATTTTGAGGTGATTTGGGCGAATATTTTAATTTGAATTGAAACAGTTGTGTTGCATTGCCTTTGGGGACAAGGGAACGATGGAGAGAGGGGGACGAGTCCTCGTGACGGCTAGAACACACCCCCCAATTTTTCAAGGGATGACAAGTTATGTACAAAATACACACAACACTTGTTAGTTCTAAAAAAGCTCAAGAAAATAAGAAAAGGGTTGAGTGACCAATATTAGCACTTGAACGTGAAGAAAATGTAGATTAGTTTTAGGAAACTTAAGTTCAACTATTTACACTCTGCAATAAGATCTGTGAAGGGTCTTTGAGAAGAATCTTTGTCTCTATAACAACTTTCCTTCCTTATATATCTTGTTTATGATGATTGGGTTAAAAGGCATTCCCTTCTCAACAGGTTCTATGGATTTTTACATATGTGTGCAAACCGGTACAAAACACTTTGGAATATATGTTCTTGCATTCTATAAAGCTATTAGATTCATATTTTAGATTAAGAAGAATATTGAATATGAATTTATTCAAATGCTTAGTACCCAATCTAAGTCTTTACTATCGAATTGTTTTCATAGTGCTTGAGGTTGGGATGGGGAAGAGTTGGACTTTAACTCCTGAACACCAATGTTTAATAGAAATACCCAAAAGTATCAGACCTTTGAGTTGTTTCATTTCTTAGTTGAAATGGACGCTTTGTTACTTGTAATGATGTTGCTAAAAGACAATAGTTAAATCACGAAAACAATTAAAAACCCATCATACACAACCCATTTTTTGAGCTACAACTTGTATGGATTTAGATTCAGAATAATACAAAAATTATGGATGGGATAAATGATCATCTTCTCCAATCATCAATTTTCATTGTCAAAATTGAAGATACATGCCCATAATGTCTCCAAAATTTTGCATGACACGTCTCTGAAATCTACTTGGAATGTCTCCAAAATTTGCTTGGAGGCCCCTAAAACTGTTGGGTACATTTTGGGTACGACCAACAAGGCCCCAAGTTCTTGATGAAGTCCCCCAAAAATAAAGGATGTTTCCTAAGAGTCCCAAATTCCCTGAAACGTGAGGACGATGGATACAAGGATTTTTGGGAGGGACAAGTCCCCATACAACATAGCAAAATATGTTGGAATCAATAATAATTATTGATTTGAAGTTAAAGCAAGTTGGAATCAATAATAATTATTGATTTGAAGTTGTTATCAAAATATGCATTTATTTAATTTAGAATGAATTCCTAAAACTTAAAAAAATAAACATAAACATATACGACAAGTCAGTAGTAAAAGAATTGGGAAAGGCAATCAATTTTCAATAAATAACCAGTACAAATTGCTAAAATAATGTTATCCTGTTAAATTTGAAGTTTGGTTCGCTGATTTCAATGACTCTTCATAATTCGGCATAATTTAATTACGATTATACTAGCATTTGCACTGAGAGGTGCAAAAAAACGCCGAAAGGGTAAAAATATTGAGTCTTTCTACAACTAAACCTTTCTGACTTACCTTAGGAGATTGGAAATTAGATTTTGAGGATCAACATATCTGTCGATGTCTCCCTGCCTCTCTGTCTCCCCTCTCTAAGTGGAGGAGTCGACTGAAAAACATATTGAAGTTTCGCATCCCATTTTTTGCACTTCGGAAAAATGAAAGCGGATGAAAAATAATTGTGAAAAGAAAAATCAAAGTTCTGATTTCTGCATTATACTTTCTCGATTTCCTCGATGACCTGAAAAAATTGATCCCTGTTGACTTGAACAATTTTCACAAAATAAACACTTTTAGCAGTGATATGTATTTCGGAAAATGACCAAAGCTTTCTAATTTGGCTAAAGTGAAATATCTTGATCTAATACTACTAATATTGGGATAATTGGCATGTCTATTAATACTTAGTAATTTTTAGTTCTTATTATTTTTCATTTCAATTTTTTTTCTAAAATAAAGACTTTGATGCTTATAGAACTAGTTTATTTTTACATCAAAATTAAACAAAGATATATTTACAGTTTATTATGATAAAAATGTTGTCCTATAATATAATATTAGATATATTCAAAATTAAAATAGATTTAATTAATTACAATTAAAATGCAATTTTGTTATTAAATAAATTCAAAATCAAAGCCCTGATTGCACATTACAGAAAAATCAAAGTTTCGATTTTGAAATTCCCCAGTGCGGAACACGGATGGGAAAAGTATTTGACTCATATTTTTTTTTCTTATTTCCTGATTTCTACTTTCCACATTGGGAATGTGGAAATTGGAACTTTGATTTTTATTTTCGCAAATTTTCTTTTTCGCAACTGAAGATGCTTCATAATAAAAATAACTAGAAACCTAGAGAATTTATTTTGATCTAGATTTATCAAGCACCAACAAAATCCATAAATAATTTAAATATAAATATTTAAATACTCCAACCATACAGATTTAAATCCTTGAACGACACATGCTTAAGATAAATTTAATATATTATGTGTATATTAAAATTTTCACTTGAAATGTTGTTGTTATTGAAATAGTATCAAAGTTTGTTTTATACCATAATTCTTGGGAATCGCCTTCCCTTCTTATTGATATTGTAGTAGATTATGGTAAAAAGATTAAACAATTATTTGACGTGTAAAATTCATTATAGTTTATAAGTATTTTCAAGTATTTTCATTATAGTTTATAAGTATTTTCAAGTATTTTTATAAGTATTAGTATATCTGCTTATTGAATAAACACTTTTAGCATTGATATGTATTTAGCAAAATGATCAAAGCTTTCTAATTTGGTTAAAATGTAATATCTTGCAACTAGTACTAACATTGGGATAATTGTCATGTCTATCAATATTTAATATTTCTTAGTTCTTATTTTTTAATTTTAATTTTTTTTTCTAAAATAAAGACTTTGATGCTTATAGACCTCGTTTATTTTTACATCAAAATTAAACAAAGATATATTTTCAATTTATTATGGTAAAAATGTTATCCTATCATATTAGATAGATAGATTCAAAATTAAAATAGATTTAATTAATTACAATTAAATTGCAATTTTGTTATAAAATAAATTCAAAATCAAAGCTTTGATTGCACATTAAAGAAAAATCCAAGTGTCGATTTCCGCATGATCCAGTGGAGAATGTGGAAATCAGAAAAGTATTTGACTCATATTTTTTTTGCTTATTTCTCAATTTGCGCTTTCTGCATTGGGGAATGCGGAAATCAGAACTTTGATTTTTCTTTTCGCAATTTTTCTTTTCGGCAACTGAATATGCTTCATAATAAAAATAACTAAAAACTTGGAGAATTTATTTTGATATAGATTTATTAAGTACGAAAAATTCCAAAAATAATTTAAGTTTAAATCTTTAAATACTTCAACGATACATAATTAAGATAATTTTCATTTTTAATGTTTATATTAATATTTTCTCTTGAAATGTTATTATTAAAATAAAATACTATTAATTAAAATAAAAATCAATATATGTCAATGAGAAATAGGTCTTTCACATTCTCACATCTTCCTGATTTTCGATTTCCGGTTCTGATTGCGTAAGTCGGCTCCTCCACTTAGGAAACATGGATCCCGCACTTTTAGGCTTTTCTGGTTTTGCAATTTTTGGTTCGGAATGTGGAAGTCAGCTTTGGTTTAATCTTTCTAATTTATGATAGGTAATAAAAAATAATTTCCAACAATAACATGACTATAAATATAATGGCATTTCTAAATGAAAATTTTAAAAATCATATTAAACTTAAACATAGTATAAAAGTTTATTTTATACCATAATTCATGGGAATCACCTTCCAGTTCCTATTGATATTGTAGTAGATTATGGTCAAAAACTTAAACAAATATTTGAAGTGTAAAATCCATTATAGTTTATAAGTATTTTCAAGTAAAAACCATAGTATCCATCATGATATATTATTATATATCTGTTTATTGAATAAAGAATTTTAGTAGCGATATGTATTTCGCAAAATGACCAAAACTTTCTAATTTGGCTGAAGTGAAATATCTTGCAACTACTATTAATATTGGGAGAATTGGCATGTCTATTATATTTATTATTTCTTAATTCTTATTATTTTCATTTCATTTTTTTATGCTAAAATAAATACTTTGATGCTTATAGACCTCGGTTATTTTTACATCAAAATTAAACAAAGATATATTTACAATTTAGTATGATAAAAATGATGTCCTATAATATTAGATAGATTCAAAATTAAAATAGAATTAATTAATTAATGCAATTTTGTTATTAAATAAATTCAAAATCAAAGCTTTGATTGCACATTAAAGAAAAATCAAATTTTAGATTTTCACATTCCCTAGTGTGGAATGCGGAGATGGGAAAAATATTTGAGTCATATTTTGTTTTCCTTATTTCTCGATTTCCACTTGGCAATTTTTCTTTTCCGCAACTCAAGATGCTTCATAATAAAAATAACTAAAAATATAGAGAATCTATTTTGATGTAGATTTATTAAGTACCAAAAAAATCCATAAATAATTTAAATTTAAATCTTTAAATACTTCAACGATACAGATTTAAATATTTAAATACTTGAGTGATGTATAATTAAGATAAATTTAATTGATAATGTGTATATTAATATTTTCACTTGAAATGTTCTTGTTAAAAAAACCTATTAATTAAAATAAAAATCAATATATCTCAATAAGAAATAGGTCTTCCGCACTCTCACACCTTCCAGATTTTCAATTTCCGGTTCGGATTGTAGGCTTCTCGTTTAATATTTACACAATTTATGATAGATAATAAAAAATAATTTCCAAGAATAACATGACTATAAATATAATGATATTGTTAAATGAAAATTTAAAAAATCATATTAAACTTAAACATAGTATAAAAGTTTATTTTATACCATAATTCCTGGGAATTATTTATTTGTAAAATATTTGATGTGTAAAATTCATTATAGTTTATAAGTAATTTCAAATAGAAACCATAATATCCATCACGATATATTAATGTATATGTACTTATTGAATAATTTTTTTTAGCAGTGATATGTATTTCACAACATGACGGAAGCTTTCTAATTTGGCTAAAGTGAAATATCTTGCAACTGCTACTAATATTGGGATAATTGGCATGTCAATTAATATTTAGTATTTCTTAGTTTTTATTATTTTCATTTTGTTTTGTTTTCTAAAATAAAGACTTTGATACTTATAGAGCTTGTTTATTTTTACAACAAAATTAAACAAAGATATATTTACAATTTATTATGATAAAAATGTTGTCATATAATATTAAATAAAATCAAAATTATAATAGATTTAATTAATTACAATTAAAATACAATTTTGTTATTAAATAAATTCAAAATCAAACTCTGATTGCACATTAAAGAAAAATCAAAGTTCTGATTTCGGCATTTCCAGTGCGGAATGTAGAAATCGAAAAAGTATTTGACTCATATTTTTGTTTCTTATTTCCGATTTTCGCATTGTGCATTGGGGAATGCAAAAATCAGAACTTTGATTTTTCTTTTCCCAATTTTTCTTTTCTGCAACTCAAGATACTTCATAATAAAAATAACTAAAAACCTAGAGAATCTATTTTGATCTAGATTTATTAAGTACCAATAAAATCCAAAAATAATTTAAATTTAAATCTTTAAATATTTCAACCATACATATTTAATTTAAATACTTGAACGATACATAATTAACATAAATTTAATTTATAGTGTGTATATTAATATTTTCACTTGAAATGTTATTATTAAAAAAATACTATTAATTAAAATAAAAAATAATATATCTCAATGAGAAACAAGTCTTCTGCATTGTCACACTTTCATGATTTTTGATTTCCGATTCGGATTGTGGAAGTCCACTCCTCCACTTAGGAAACAGGGTTCCGCGCTTTCAAGCTTTTCTGGTTTCCAATTTTCGATTTGGAATGCGGAAGTCGACTTTCGATTTAATATTTCTAATTTATGATAGATAACAAAAAATAATTTTCAACAATAACATGACTATGTAAATATTTATAGGTCAAATGGTTTCCAAAAGTGCATGATATATTAATGTATATGTGTTTATTGAATAAATTTTTTTAGCATTGATATGTATTTTGCAAAATGACCAAAGCCTTCTAATTTGGCTAAAGCGAAATATCTTGCAACTACTACTAATATTGGGATAACTGACATGTCTATTAATATTTAGTATTTCTTAATTCTTATTATTTCCATTTCATTTTTTTTTCTAAAATAAAGACTTTGATGCTTATAGACCTTGTTTATTCTTACATCAAAATTAAACAAAGATAAATTTACAATTTATTAAAACCCGTTCTTTTTTTCTTTCTGCAAATCTTACCAATTTAGAGGCCAAAATCTCAGAAATATCGACAATTGGAGAAATGAATCAATATTATAAATCAAAAAACTGATGTTTCCGGTTTTCGACATCTGAAATCTCGATAATCGAGAAGTGAGCAAATTATTTCAACAAAAACCTGAGTCTCTGTTCAGATATCTGAAATATCAGAAATTGGAAATCAATGATACCCCAAATAACCTTAACAAAAGCTGGAATTTATGGTTTCTGATACCTGAAAATAGAAAATCGAAAATAGGAAATCGACAATCCTTAAATAATAGTTACATATAATTTAATCAATGACATACCATCCAGGATTCAGAGTATATTTTGAGTGATCTAATCTTATTTTCCCATGGTTTTGAGATGAGACAGGTATCAACTTATATCCCTGCCTTTCTTGTCGGCACATATCCCCATATTGAGTTGAAAAGAAATCTCGTGATTCTCAAAGTTGGATCAAACCTCAACACCTCCTGTTCCTGCATTCTTGTTGAAGCTTCAACCAAAAATCCTATCTTTTAATCTCTTCTAGACTATTTACAAATATGTTGCAAGCAATGAAAGAAATGGAAAATAATAATTACAAAAAAATTATGTCCGCAATGCAATCTTCTTATGTCTGCAATCTTTTGTTCTCTACAATATTTCATTCCAGAATCGCAGCAAGAAGCTCAACGATTTTAATAGAAAGGGAAATATTTCCATTTATCTTCGCATTTTTCATTTATCTTGTCAAGACAACTCTCTAGTTTCAAAATATTTCCATTGATATATAGTATGAGAAGCTCAAGTCCATTGATGTATATATACAAAAACATTTCACGTACACAAATATCAAATTCTTACGAGGATTGAACTCATGTATGTCTTCAGAAAACAAATATGAAGCAATCCTCCAAATTTCAAATATGAGGAAACTCCACACCATGAAATTCACTTGGTTGAAAAATATATGAAATTAAGCAGTGAAAAGAGGAATCAAATGTTGAATTCAATGAAGAGAATATAGTATCATCGAAAATTTTCATGCAGCTCCAGTCATACGTAGGTTGAGGGCTAATGGTTTCCATGCAGAAGATACAAAGATATGAAAACACGTTTGACTATTGAAATTGTCGAAGAACCTTGGATTGCACTTGATAAGAAGAACATATTCTTGAAGCGAGACATTTGTTAGAATTTATTGTCAAGTTAAATTTGTCAGAATTTATTGTAAATAGAAATTTAAATCCGGTTGATCACAATGGCTCAAGACTCGATAGTGAGTCACCTTATTCATATAAACATTCATATAATTTAGTTCTTATATTAAGAAATGAAATTCAGCATGTATTCCTTGCAGTTTCTCTCGTACAACATGTATTTGTTAATTCTTTAATGATTATTAGATTTTTTTTAGGGTCTTGACACTTTTAGCATTTAAGGAGGCTTTACAAGGTTATTTTTTTTGTGTTTTAATAAATTTAGAAGTAAGTTAATAGCTACATGAAACGAAATGAATTATTGTTGAAATAAATTTTTTATTGTTTAAATTGTATAAATAAATTTGGTGTCTTTCCAAAATTCTTGAACAAAGAATAATGCAATTTTAACAATTTCAATTAAATTTTCATCTAACTTTTAATTTCATATTTTTTTTTGTTAAATCCTCTAAAATATAGTTTAGGATACTCACTCCTTTAAATCTGTGTGTTAATCCTATAAAAATAGTTTATAAAACAATTAATTGAATTTTGAGTGGCTATTTTAATTGTAAACCTTACAGATATGTACTTTTTATCCTTTTTTTATTTATAAAACAATTAATTGGATTTTGAGTTGCTATTATTTGAATTGTAATTTTTAAAGAGATGTATTTTTATCTTCTTTTAATTTATTTTTTTCCTGCTCTTCTTCAAAGTTAGTTAGTTTTCTATTCTTCAAAGTTATATAATTTTGTAGAAAGTTAGTTTCGTAGTAGGTGAATATGGTTGAAAGGTTTCAAATACTTCTAACAATGTGTTAAAATAATTTGTTGTTTACAAGTCTTCCATGTGAAGATATAGTTTGCATTCTAATTTAATATTAAATCACAACCCGTTGTGTAAGATAGACTTGTTCGTGCTTTATACTTGATTATTATGTAAATATTTATAGGTTAAATGGTTTCCAAAAGTGCATGATATATTAATGTATATGTGCTTATTGAATAAACAATTTTAGCATTGATATGTATTTAGCAAAATGACCAAAGCTTTCTAATTAGGCTAAAGTGAAATATCTTGCAACTACTATTAATATTGGGGTAATTGACATGTCGATTAATATTTAATATTTCTTAATTCTTATTAGTTTGATTTCATTTTTTTATCTAAAATAAAGACTTTGATGCTTATAGACCTGGTTTATTTTTACATCAAAATTAAACAAAGATATCATTACAATTTATTAAAATCGGTTCTTTTTTTCTTCCTGCAAATCTTACCAATTTAGAGGCCCAAATCCCGGAAATATAGGAAATCGGAGATATGAATCAACATTATAAATAAAAAAACCGATGTTTCTTGTTTTCGATATTCGAAATATCGGGAATCAGAAATCAAGAAGCCAGTAAAACATTTCAACAAAAACATGGGTATCCGATTTTCAATATCCGAAATATCGACTATTAGAAATCGGGGATACCCCAAATAACCTTAATAAAAACTGGAATTTTCGGTTTTCGATACTCGAAAATAGGAAATCGGAAATCCTTAAATCATATTTACATATAATTTAACTAATGACATACCAGCTAGGATTCACCGTATATTTGCAATGATCTAATACTCTTTTCCCATGCTTTTGAGACACGACAGGTATCAACTTGGATCCCTTCCTTTCTTGTTGGCACATATCCCCATATTGAGTTGAAAATAAATCTTGTGATTCCCAAAGTTGGATCAAACCTCAACACCTCCTTTGTCTACATTCCTTTTGAAGCTTCAACCAAAAAGCCTATCTTTTAATCTCTTCTAGACTATTTACAATTATTTTGCAAGCAATGAAAGCAATGGAAAATAATATTTACAAAAAAAATTATGTCCGCAATGCAATCTTCTTATGTCTGCAATCTTCTATTCCTTGCAATATTTTGTTCCGAAATCCCAGTAAGAAGAAGCTCACGATTTTAATAGAAAGGGAAATATTTCCATTTATCTCGTCAAGACAACTCTCCATTTCAAAAGATTTTCATTTATCTTAGCTTGATATATAGTATGAGAAGCTCACCGATTTTAATAGAAATGGCACTAGCTGTCTGCAAGCACATAAAATCCAATTATCAGTGATGAAATATTAGGAAAAGACATATTCTTGAAGCGAGACATTTGTTAGAATTTATTTTCAAGTTAAATTTGTTAGAATTTATTGTAAATAGTAATTTAAATACGGTTGATCACAATGGCTCAGGACTCTGGACAACCGGTAGTGGGTCACCTTATTCATAGAAACATTCATATAATTTAGTTCTGATATTAAGAAATGAAATGACCATGTATTCCTTGCAGTTTCTCTCGAAATATTTTCGACATACAACATGTATTTGTTAATTCTTTGACAATTATTAGATGTTTTTAGGGTCTTGATACTTTTTAGCATTTAAGGCGCCTTTATACGGTTAGGTTCTTTTGTGTTTTAATAAATTCAGAAGTAAGTTAATAGCTACATGAAATAAAATGAATTGTTGATGAAATAAAGTTTTATTGTTGAAATTGCATAAATAAATTTAGTGTCTTTCCAAATTTCTTGAATAAAGGATAATGCAATTTCAACGAGATATACCTACAATTTTAACAATTTCAATTAAATTTTCATCTAACTTTTAACTTCATAATTTCTTTTTGTTAAATCGTCTGAAAATATAGTTTAGGATACTCACTCCTTTAAATATGTTTTTTAATCCTATAAAAATAATTTATGATCTACTTACTACTTTTATGTATTTAAAATGTTTTTTAAATGATTTATAATTAAATGACATAAAATTTTAAGTATATTGTTTTAAAAATATATATTTTTTTTATTTTTTGTAAAAAAGCATATTTATTTATTTATTTTGCTAAATTTTTGTGCAAGCATATTAATTTATTTATTAAGAGAAATCGTATTTATGGTGTGCTAAGCTGTGCAAAATAATGGAATAGCTACGTGAATTGATGTAACTACACAAACCATTTCTAAACATTCTCTCATATCAACCCATAATCTTTATTCTTTTCCTTGAATGATCCGGTTTATAATTTTTTGCATTTTGTGTTAAAATTACATAATGCTTACCTTCTCAATTTCTGATTTCCGATTTGGCAATTACATTTCTTCTGTAGCTGGTCCATTCCACCATTTCTGAAAGAATATCAAATTTGATATCATATTTTCTTAATTTCCTTCATATCAAATTTCCTTCATTTTTTCTTAATTTATTTTGTTAATAAATAATAATAAAAATTACAACCATCACATACATTGCCTATTAATAATAAAAAACATTGCCTATTACCAACAAACATATTTGAAACGCAATAAAAACAACATTGCCTATTACCGATAGAATTAGGGAAAACCGACAAAGGATATCATATATATTACCTTCACTTTTGGGGCACACTCATTTAACCATGGTGACTTTGAGATATCCTTCTCAGGGGCCACTTCGCGGGTTTTCCACTTGTGGCATTACTGGTCCATGTTGTCTGGTCCAGGGAGATGATTCCATGGATTGTGAAAATGTGATCCCCATGCACCTGAGAGACCTATCTGGTATTCAATTTGAAAATAGGGATTGATTCATTAGGCACTGGTCTCCCACCCAATTTGGCCTTTGAGCTGAAATTGGTCCTGCGATAACTCTGGGGACCCCTTTGGAGTTTAAATATGACCATCCGTTTTCTTGGTGGGTTGGGTAGTTTCATGCTCACATGGTAGTTGTATGCAACACTCCTCCCATCGACAACCTTTGTTTTGTCTACCAGGAAGTATCCCCTATTGGTTCCATGACATATTTCTCTTTCTCCTTTGTAACGATTTACAGTTTGGAAGGTGTCAAATTGCAAAGAAATCCCTCTGATGATCAGATCTTGCCGAGTACCCCTTTAAATTTTATTAAAATTCTAAATAATATTTGGTAGTCTTTGGGCTAGGCGTCTCTGATTCAATATCAGTTCGATTTGGAAGTTTAGAATGTGTTGGTTTTAGGGTAATTGGCTTAAAAAAACTCAAGCAAACTGCTGAAATATTTATTGTTGCTAATGTCAATGATTCAGACATTAATGGCAAGCAAGTAATTTCCAAATTGCAGAAATCTCCATACATTGTAATTATACAAATAGGGAGTCACTGCAATGTAATTATTTATACATACCATAACTTGCAAGTAATTTCCGAAGTCTTCGGTTTTCGATATCCAAAATATCGAAAATCGAAAACCTTCATTTTTTTATTTATAATGTTTATTTATTTCTCTAATTTCAGGGTTGATTAAAGAAGGTTAAATAAAGTTACCATACGTTTGGCAGTAGTGTTGAAGGGATGTTTCATGATTTTAGTATTTTCTTCTTGCACCATATTAAGAATTGGGTTGTTTCATGCTTTTAGTATGTTGAGTTTTTTGTATTTAAGGGGTAAGTAAATTAATTTCCTAAGTATGTTGAGTTTCTTGTATTTGCTTTTTCCAACAACCATTTGAGAGTATATTTTTCGTATTATTATAATCCTAAACACGTACAATGAAAGAACATGTATATTTTTAATCTCTATTTAAATGTATTAAAAGCATTATTGATCTTAATCAATCTAACCATTAATATTTATTTACCCAAAACTCTATTCTATATAAGGGCTGGTGCAAGCTAATGTTGGTCACTTATGACATGTTCGTTGCAATGGACTTATGGAAAAACAGAAATCTGAACGTCAAAAAGCAATATTAGAGGTACCTACACAAATTTTTGGAATATGACGTAAGAATATGAAACGTGGAGAATCAGATTACCTTCCAGAATATATAACTTTTATTTATGGAAACTAAGTATAAATCCTAAAAAACGAGGTTCGTCTAAGATTGGTATGTTTTTTTTCCCAAAAAATAATGAATATGTTTGCGTTGGTCCACTCGTTTGGTATGCAAATGGTGGAATTTTGTGAAAAAAATTATATAAAGTTGTAGATAACATGTGTGTCTACTGTAGCGTTATTTTTTCATATTTATTTATGTTATATATTTTTTTTCAAATTAAGGAAGTCAGTGACGCCCTAAAATGACAAGGTCGAGCGTTGGTCCACCACATCTTGGTCTTAACATAGTCAATGAATGTTTTTTTTTAGGCTGTAGGTCTTTGTGTCTTCTTGTGTGGGTTCTTTTCCGTTTTCTAAATAGGTGAGCCAATCAAAAGTTATAGCTAAAGCAAATAGCCTATCTTTTGTGTTAGATTGGCGTTAGTCCATTTAAAATTAAATTAAAAATAGAAAAAGATAATAGATTTAAATAAAAATTACATATTCAGAATCTACAGACAGAGTTACACAAGTGTGTGAATTTTCATTAGCAGTTGACATGCATGGCATATGCAAAATCATGCACAAAATAGGAGAAGTGGTACAAAACATGTTCTATGTCATAAGATAGTCCAAACCACTTGGTTTGGCAACCTGAACCTAAAACCAAAGTAGCCAAGTCAACCACCACATAGGTTGGAAAAAAGGTGCCCGCCAAAATTCTAAATTTAAATCACATGTGCACGTAGTTTAAAACATAACATGCACGCACTAGAGGGATGATTGCGCTAGTTTGTGTGCATGCGTTAAATATGTGTGCACGCATTCGTTAAGTAAAAACTTTGTTTTCATTTTATTTTCAACAATTTACAATGGAATGATGATGATGAACAATGATGAGGAGGATGATGACAATGAGGATGATGACTATGATGATGATGATGATGATGGCAATGACGATGAT
>LPNX010001103.1:41748-64248 GCA_001517045.1 Pseudotsuga menziesii | reverse complement strand
TTTCAAGCATTTTCAAAGGAATGATGATGATGACCATGACGATGATGATGAACAATGATGATGATGATGAGGATGATGATTATGATGATGAGGATGATGATGAGGATGATGATGATGATGATTAGGATGAGGATGAGGATGATGAAAATGATGATGAACAATGACGGTGATGATGATGATGATGATGTTGAGGAATAATGATGATGATGATGATGATAGGTTTAGTTGAAACTTTGCTTTGATTTTATTTTCAAGCATTTTCAGTGGAATGATGATGATGATCATGACTATGATGATGATGATAAGGATGAAAGTAGTGGTGAATAATATATTCTAAAAATACTCAAACATGTGTGAATATGAATTTGTTGTTGAAGAATGTTCACAGAACGTTAGTGAGTAAATGCTCTAAATGTTAGGCAGAAGTGCATGCATGTCTATTTGTGTGTGCACGTAAAAGCGCACACACGGTCTTATTAACGCATGCACGCACCTGTTATTGGTTAAAAAAATAGAGATCTGGATTCTTGGGATTGCTACCAATTTTCACGGGTTTTCTATAGATATTCGCATGTTTTGTGCTCCTGAACTCTACAATTTGGCTTACACTCCATCAACACTCTTTGATATATTGGATAGAAGTTCACTCTTGGAATCTAACAAACATATTCAGTGGTATTGGAAGTTAGTGGAAAGATTCAAACTACAAGTTTTTGTTGCAAGAAGAGATCATTTTGAATAGGTATGGCAAATTGTAAATAATTGTTTTAATTCATAAGCTTTCAGATCATTTCATTGATTTATGTTTTATGATATGCCTACAACAATATCTCTCTCATAGGAAACATTTAATTTCACAAGAATAAATCCCAACTTCACATCTAAACAAGTCTCATATTCTCCATACAAGATGAAGTATGCAATGTTAACTAATTTACATTTGCACATGAATATATTTTGATTTCACACAATGATGGCATAGATGAAGTTATCTCTTGAGACTCTTCAGTGTTAGAAAAAACCTTTGAAGTAATCATGGGAGAGGGTCCATATTGAATAGTTCACCAAGTTGTCCATATTCTCTATACAAGATGAAGTATGCAATGTAGACCAATAATCATTTGCACATGAATATATTTTGATTTCCCACAAGGATGGCATAGATGAGGTTCTCTATTGAGACTCTTCAATTTGTATAAAAACCTTGGAATCATTCATGGGAGAGGGTCCATATTGAACAGTTCACCAACTTGTCCATGCTATCCTCTTCATGCTATATTTATCATAATATTCCTTTGAGCTTGACAGGGATGCCTCTATCTCAATGAGTTCTCCTTTCTTTGAGGGATTTGCAACCTCCTCATTGTGTAATTAGTCAATATGTTCTCTTAATAGTTAGCTTCTAACTTAATGAGTGTAATTTATTCAATTTATTCCCAAGACATCCAAACACCAACTTGTTTCTTCCCTCATAACTAATGTGGCATATTACGTGTAATGTCATCTCGTCCGAAGGTGTTGGAAATGAAGAATATTTCACTCATATTCTTTTGATTTCCAATAATTTTTTAACACAAAGGAAGTCATAATCCTATAGCTGTAATACCTGCAAAATTGATTCTCTTTACTTGACTCAAATAGAGTATAGAAATGAAACTTTGGTTTGAACATAAATACAAGCCTTTACTCAGCGTTTATGTATCAATGCCAATAATTACCATACTAAAATATCTGTAATTTAGTTAATTATGTTGGAACGTGTCATGTTTCTTATATAATGGAACTAATACATTATTTGCTGCTTCTTATGCAGGGGTAGAACTCATAGTTTTGATAAATAAAATTTTGGATATGGGAAACTCACGTAACAAAGTAAGAAAAACTAGAAGGAATATGCCCATTGAAAAGGAAAATGAGGTAAGAGAAAAGGCCAGGTTGGAAATGGAGAGAGTGAGACCACAGTGAGACATGGTTCAGAAATTTCCACTGATAATGCAACCGATCCTAACAAAGATGATGTTATAAGAACCTCTACTTCAGAGCCACCAGTGAAGCAGTTGTGTCCAACAGACCCAACTCAAGTTCCAACATCAACATAGTATCCAACCAACAATCCATCAATGAGCCATGTTGAAGCTCTTGAAGACATAGGTATACTGAGAGACGTTGAGTATGAAGCGTTGGACCTAGGATCAATCATTAATTTGCAATCTGTCCAAGAAGACCATAACCATGTCGATCACACTCCCAATATGGACCGACATGTGAATGAAGCACCACAACAAAGAAGCCCTGGGATCCATAACTCATGTCCACCTTCCTTACCTCAACTGTCTACTGTAATAAAAATGACTCCTAGACGTATCCATGTGGATGAAAGTTGTCTATCAGGACTTGAAGATAAGTTTCCCAAATGCACTATCAATTGGCAATGTAGCAAATTAATGAAGGAATCTTTTGAATCCAAAGGTGATGCAGGTAAATGTCAATTATTACTATGTTTCTTAAAGTCAAATTTTCTAGTTTTTGTTAGGAGAAATCTAGGCATAAATATGGTTAGAAGTTCAAAGGCTAACAATCATATTGTTAGAAATCTCCAATCTACTTTTAATGTGATTGGGAAGACATTCCACACTAAATATCTGTGTGGCTCATCGTATGTTATCAGAATCAGTTGCAAGAAAGTCCAGATGACAACGTTGCCTCCTTTCACACACTTCTCATATACTTAAATTAAATAGAAAAAATGTTTTGAAGTATTCTGTTATAAGATAAAATTTGTAGACTCCAGGTGGAAAAGATTGTTGGGCTTTTGTCAGCAAGTTGCCTCTTCGAGATATGAAGCTAATTGATGCTGTTAAGGACTTAGTACAATAGTTATGATGATCATCATACTAGAACTTCATCTAATCAAAGAGATGTGCTAAAGCTGAGAAAAGGTTCTACTAAACGTGAACCCCACGTCAAACACTTCCTTGACACAACACAGACTGAACTCTATGCGAGATTTAGGAATGAGCACACACAATTGAACGTGGTCCAAAGGTCCTTTGAGAAATGTAAACCATGGTACGTTTGTATATGCATTGATCGAAACACATGCTATTGTAGATACCATGTGTTGATGTAATTGTAACTTCGGAATGTATTCACTTGTATTTATTATGTATTGTACCCTGATGTTTATTCGAGGAAGTGTCTTTAATGTATTTGATTCATGTAATGCCCCGATGTTCCTATTGGAAGTTTCTATAATGTGAACAAGTCATGTCAAGTCATTGTGGGTAACCCTCCTATTGTTCAAGGGTTAAAGTCCCCACAGTTGTGGGGCCCTAGGGTTATTAGACTATCCTAGAGAAGTCAAACCTAGGTGAGTTATTGTAAGTCAGGGAAATAGTCCCCACCATCTAATTCAAGGTTAACCCTCCTTGTTGATCAGAGGGAAAAGTCCCCACAAGTTGTGGGGCACTAGGGTTATTAGACACTCCTAGAGATGTCGGCTCTAGTAAGTAATTGTCAAGAGAGGCCAACATGTTGGAGTGGATTTTAAGTGAATGAAAGAATATAAATAGAGAGTGAGCCTCTCTATTTATCACACACACATTCACTCATTGGGGCGCATGAGTGAGAGATAATTTTTTGGGACCAGAGAGAGGCTATTGCTGTTGAGAGATCATCTTTATGTTTTTGGGTTTTTCTTTTGGTGTTGATTCTATCTCTAAGGAAGTTGCGGGGTTTTCTCCTTTATGGTTTCCCTGAGGAAAATATTTGTGTTCATTGTCTCTTGTGTTTTATTGATGTGCATGTTATTCTCTTAGATAAGATCCTAAGATCATAATGCTAGCTTGAATGATAAAAATCTAACACCATGTAGAATATGAATATTTTTATGACAGGTATAAACATATATTTTGTGATTTGCATACTAACCTTGAGCAAGGCTGCAATGAATCCGTAATACCACCGAATGCATTGAGAGATTTTATCGTCAGCATCATGTGTCCAAGGCATGAAGGACAAAAATATTATGGAAAATCATGTCTATATGGGAATTGTTCTAGGTGCAGTGGGTTTGCTCTTTTGAATCATTGCATTCATGGAAGCGATCAACATCGATTTGGAAATATGAGCGTGGAGATGTAAAGCTTCAAGTACGAAACCTATCAATCAGATAGTGTGAAGGAAAGTAAAAATATTGCATTGGTGAACTCACAGGTGCAAATGATTATTGCATGTTTTTCCTCTTACATGTTCAGTTTCTACATATACATTCTTTAAAGGTCACATTCTAATATGAACCTTGTTTTCATGGAAACAGGTATGAGTATGTGATTTTTTGATGGAGTTCTACAAGAAAACTGAGCGGTATGTTGAACATGTGCATGTAGCGCGATGGCAGGATGAGCAGTACAGAAAATGTAGGGACAAATTTCCCATTGGGACCATATTGTCAATTGTGGATTTTGCAAAAAACTACACCCTTCAGCCACAAAATGAAATTCAGAGTCAATACTAATGATTTTGACCAAGTCAACATCATGGTACATATTACGTATAGGTATGGCCCTGAAAGCAGCATTAACAATAGGATAATACAGAAGGAGAAAAACTTTTACATAAGTGATGACAGATGCCATGATCTGCATTATGTGCAACACTGTTTTCAAATTTTCTATGATCAAATAAAGGAGGGAGATATACAGATGGATCAACATTGGATATGGTCAGATGGTTTTGCGGGCCAGTTCAAAAATGCCCGAGTCTTCCAATGGATGATTATGTTACATAAGACTTGTAATGTGACACATATATGGAACTACTTTGAGACCGAGCACGACAAAGGTGAGCATGATGGGGTCAGTGCATGCATCAAGAACGCACTACGAAGGAAGGAGACGAGGTTTACCAGAAACTCCCATATCAAAGATGCAGAATCCATAGTTCAATGGTGCTCTGCAATGATATTAGACCGAACTAAAGTTCAACATACATCAACAGGGGTAGGAAGGAAAATCATGAATTTTTGGCATGTGGTTGACATAAATTGATCACATTCCTATATTTGCGGCACAGTACAAGGAACACATGGATTTCATTCGGTTCGAAGCTCAAACAACACCCTATTTGAAATATGGATGCAAAAACTTGCTTGCTTTTGCATCCCTTATAGCAGTGGTGAATGGGATGAATGCGAATGCATGGATTGGGATCGTGTGTGACTTGCAGTTTACCCACATGTAGTTTGTGAAAAAACCTACTTAGAGGAGGGTCAGTCATCAATTTCGATAGACTACGACCATATCTCAGATCTTGTACAACCAGGACACATATATGCATTTGTTGTCCCGAAAGACAATGAATGGGGCACAGATTATTGGTTGGAATGATGCGACTTCCAACTTGACATAAATTGGAAACCGAAGGTTGGATCGATGATTTGTCAACTCCATTGGTCTCCTATAATTCCATTACCTTCAGTGGGCCCTCTCCACTACGTTTCCATGGCCTAGTGACTTCAATGTGCATCGGTTTCATAAACTAGGGTTTTGCTCAGTTTCCTTCAATGCAACTCTCGCATTGGTGGGTAAACTATGCAAAACCCTCCACCGTCCTGGTCTTGGTGGTGTTCCCATATCGTCATTGGCCATACACACTTGTCGGACACAACAACATGCAATGTTGCAGCTCCTTTTGGTTTTTCACTCCAAGACTGAGAGTGACCAAGTGTCCCTAAACGACATTTTCATGCGACTTCCAACTTGACATAACTAAAAAATCGGAGGTCTGATAGATGAGCCATCGACTCCATTGTTCTCCTAGAATTCCATTACCTTTAGTGGGCCCTCTCCACTACGTTTTTGTGGCCTAATGACTTCAATATGCATCGGGCTCGTAAACTAGGGTTTTGCTCAGTTTCCTTCAATGAAACTCTCGCATTGGTGGGTAAACTCTACAAAACCCTCCACCGTCCAGTCTTGGTGGTGTTCCCATATTTTCATTGGCCATAAACACTTGTTGAAACCAATGACATGCAATCTTGCTACTCCATTTGGTTTTTCACTCCCAGACCGAGAGTGACCAAGTGTCCCTGAACGACATTTTCATGCGACTTCCAACTCGACATAACTCGAAAACTGAAGGTTAGATCGAAAATTCGTCGACTCCGTTGGTATCCTGGGATGCCATTACCTCTAGTGGGCCCTCTCCACTATGTTTTCATGGCCCAGTGATTTCAATGTGCATTGGTTTCGTAAACTAGGGTTTTTCTCAATTTGCTTCAATGCAACTCTTGCATTGGTGGGTCAACTCTGCAAAACCCTCAACAATGCCAGTCTTGGTGGTGTTCCCATATTAGCATTGAAGATACACACCTTTCGGAGCCAATGACATGCAATATTGCTGATCCATTTGGTTTTTTGCTCCTGGACCGAGAGTGACCAAGTGTCCCTGAAGGACATTTTCATACGAATTCCAACTCGACATAACTCGACAACCGGAGGTTGGATCAATGAGCCGTTGAAACTGTTGGTCTCCTGGCATGCAATTACTATTAGAATTTGAATTCCATTGAGATACTCAAGCAGAAATTTATGATTATGTTGTAGCAATTGAATGTAGGATGAACATACAAACCAAGCAAAACAAACCACACAAGAAACGGACAAGTATTGCTCAAGAATTTACAGTATATTCATCATAATAATATCTGGTGTACAATAGATTACAAATAGGTAGAATTAAAATGCATGAGTATTGAATTTGAATCCTCCAAGTTTTTAAGATTGTATCTAACTGAATCTCTAACTCAAGTTCTCCCAATCAATATCATATGAGTCCATTAAATCAACTCTCCGATGACTAATAACTCCAGCAAGCAGTAAAAACTAGTTAACCCAGTGCAACTGAGTGTGGTAGGTGAACAAAAGCGCTCCTCCACATGCATGCATGCATTATCCATGCAAATCATGCTCTATATAACGGATAGTGAGTCATCTGAAGGTAACTGAAGGCTAACTGAAGCTAACTAGTGCTAACTCCAACTAACTGAACTAGTTTGGTGTCGAGACTCCCAGTGGCTCATAAAATGTTGGGATTGGTCTAGGAGGCACCCCCACTGATGCATGCACATGCAATAAGTGGTATTTAAGCTCTAGAATTGTCCCCCACACTAAAATTACTGGTACATGTGTCCCCATTGAGCCATTTGGACCCAATTTCACTAGTGGACTCTTTTAATTAATTTAAGGTTCCTAAGTTAGGAAATAATTAATCTAATAGACATTTGATCAAGGGAGGATTAATAATCATAACACCCCCCTGAATCCTCACTTGGACAATTGTGGGCCCTGGTAACAAGACCATAGGTCACCCAAATACAATCTAGAATATAATTAAAAAAATTTTGATTAGTACAACTGAGGAAACAAGGGAAAACCTCATGGTAAAACCCCCCTCAACATAAGCAAAAATACAAATTTTGAAAAAACTTGTGAAAATATTTGTTGCTACTATGCAGCAGCAGTATCTTGGTTCTTCTATGTAGGTGAACCCATGAATCCAAACAACATTTTTATGTCTATAGGAATCTTCCTCTTTGGAAGAAGAGCAATGTACCCAACTGAATCAGAAATATAAACAGTTGCACGATGAAAACTGGACCCATGTAGAGCAGCTGAAAGCAACTGAAGAGAGGGTAAACGTTCTTGAAAATTAAAACCATATGAGGAAAAACCAAGAACTGGATATATTTCAACCTTGAACACAAAACCATGAGTGGTAAAATCAACCCCAAGTGTTAGGAGCAAGTGCCCAGGCGGATGCAGAATGTCTCTCTCTTTACTAGTTCTATGAGGATATGTGCATGTGACCAAAGGTAGAGAAGCCCTGGGACTGTGGAGAGTGAATGCTTGAGATCCATAATCTGATATAGCTTCATAAATATCCAATATTTCACAAAATATGATATCATCAAATTCATAAGAAAGAACTAACATCGAATCCTCAACAACAAAATTGAAAGAGACTTGCGGTGCTTGATTTGTCACACCAAAATTAGTGAAACCAGTTATAAGCAATACTGAAAGTTCTTGAATATTGAAAGTTGAATCACATATTATTAGATCAGAAAATAAATTAGATCCAAAAATATTCATATCAGACCAAAAACTTTGCTCCACCGAGACGGTAGATGCACAATTTTCTCCTTCTTCAAAATTCTGATTTTCGGTGCATGCAAACCTATAGAAATTTACTGGAAGCTCTAGATTAATGAGAGTGAATGGATAAATATTATAATATTATATTCATTCTATAATATCAGTGGTATTAATTATCTACACACCACCAACATTATTATAGACAAAGAAATCAAATTCCTCTACCGTTTCTGAAACAGTCACCGGTAAACTATGCACAAAATTTAAAGAATTACTGGAGAATTTTTGCAAAGAATGGAAGGAGGGTTTTTCTTCACAAATAGAGATTTGAAATTCTTATTATGGATAAGCCATGTGAGGAGAGGATATATCATATATCTCATACACTTCTGGAGCATCAAGAGAAGGAGTCACTTCATGGAGACTTTCTTCCATTCAAATTGACTGTAGGGAAAAATATGTTTTTTCTTCATCTTCAACAATTTGCTTTTCCGTAGGAGAGGGCATGAAATCATCCTGCTGGATTTTATATGAACCTCTCTCAACATCTGGGATCTTAGAGTCATCTCCCATTTGACTGCTAGGTCCTCCTGATAGAGGGAAAGTGACGAAGGATTCCATGGAAGCAACCATGTGGTTGGATGCTCCATAATCTATCACATAAGCCTTCGACGGAGAGAGGATTGCATGCAACATATCTCATATTCTTCAGTCTGATATTCATCATCTGACATCACTACTCTTCATGGAAGGACAATATTGTTCTGAACACATAGAGCTTTCATCTGGTCGAGGGTCTTCTTCATGCACAAGTATTCTAGATGAAAACTTCTCATACAGTAGGGACACTTTTTCTTTTTCCTCTTAGAGTTGGAGGCCCATTCGAAAGTTTGCTAATTTGAATCAGCTGCTTTTGGCTCCTTCTTATTTCATTTCTCCTTTTCTTGCACTTTGGAAGAGTCAATAGCTAGGAAATATTGATCTTCGGAGGTCTTGATGACTCCCATTCGGATCAACTTGTCTTGCTCCTTGATTAAGGACTCGGAAAAAAATGTCATGAAGGAAGCTTCCAATCAGGAAATATTTCCTTCTTGGAATGAAATATGGAAACAAATACATAATACTCAGATCCTAGTTTGTTGAGTATGGAAAGGACATTCTGCTCATCCTTCCACTCTATTCCGCACGGCCTGCATTGAAGTACCATAGACTTGAATTTAGTAAAGAATTACTCAATGGTCTCGAAACTGTTGGGATGTAAAGATACCAACTCATTCACCAGAATGTATCCCCGAAGCTCATCTTGTTTTTTAAACAAGCTATCAAGCTTATCCCAGGCTTCTCTGGGAGTCCTCAAGCCTTCTAGGTGGAAGACGAGATCTCTGGATATATAAATACATAAGTACCTAAATGCTTGATCACAATGATTCAAAAACTTGTCCCGTTGTACCGGCTAATGAGGTTCAACCTCCCATTCATGTATTATCCTGTGGTAGCCATGCTTGCACAAGGCCAGCTACATATGAATCCTCTAATCATGATAATTGGAAGTTGTGAGGATCCGTGGTTTAGGAGTATGAGAGCTCATAATTATTCCAGCTGGAACACTGCAAACACTTCACACAAGTTACGTAGCACCTGTCAATTTCACTGCAATAACACAATAAAACATATGAACTGTTAGAATCATGATTTCCTATAGAAATGAACATGTTTTCAAGGTTCGTCATGCCCTCTTCGCTACTCTGAATGAATATAGAGCTAGCAAATTTTCATAGGGTACTTTTGTGGAAACCCAACTACTTCTAATGTTTGATGAGGAGAAACAAGCATGAAACATGCCTGAGAAGGCTCTAATACCATATTATAATTTGAATTCCATTAAGATATTCAAGCAAAGAGTTCTAATTATGTTGCAGTAATTGAATGGAGGATGAACATACAAACCAAGCAAAACAAACCACGCAGGAAACAGACAAGTATTGCTCAAGAATTTACAGTATATTCATCATAATAATATCCCTTGTACATTAGATTACAAATAGGTATAATTAAAATGCATGAGTAATGAATTCAAATCCTCCAAGTGGATAATACTGTATCTAACTGAATCTCTAACTCAAGGTCTCCCAATCAATATCGGAGTCCATCAAATCAACTCTCTGATGACCAATAACTCCAACAAGCAGTAACAACTAGTTAACTCGGTGCAATTAAGTGTGGTAGGTGAACAAAAGCACTCCTCCACATGCATGCATGCATGCACATGCAGTAAGTGGAAGTTAACCTCTAGCATTTTCCCCCACACTTCAATGAATGGTACATGTGGCCCCATTGGACCATGTGGACCCAATTGCACTAGTGGACTCATTCAATTAATTTAAGGTTCCTAGGTTAGGCAATAATTAATCTAATAGATATTTTACCAAGGGAGGATTAGTAATCCTAACAATTACCTCTAGTGGACCCTGTCCACTGGGTTTGCATGGTCCAGTGACTTCAATGTGCTTCGGTTTCGTAAACTAGGGTTTTTCTTAGTAGATTTATTGATGTTGTAATTTGTTGTAATAAGAGGTTCTGGATATGTTATATCTTGGACAGAGTGCCCTAAGGGATGTATCTTCATGGTGTTAACGTACACTTGGACTAGGGTTTATTTTTTTGGGTTGCCTTGTGTTGAGGCCTGGAAATTCACAGGCAACAACAGAAAGGGATTCTCCCCAGTCAACGTTCCCAACTAGCCCGTGACTGTTTGGTATGGGGAATCCGTCCGGTTTGCGGTCCGGCTACCGTAGGTCAAGTACAAAACAAAGGGCTTTACCGGTTACGGCCCGGTCCACCGAGTTTTTGTATTTTGACTTAAGCTATGAAATGCAAGTGCCTAATTAACAATGCAGGGTGATAAAGATGCAAGGAGCAGTCACAATGTGATGCGCAGGTTCTTACCTCTCGTCTTAAGGCTAACGAGCATCCGAATCGCATCCAACAAGAAATTAAACTAACTACCTAAACTATCCCTAGGGAGCAGGATTATCATTCATTGGTGAGTAATACATTTTGTACATGCATTATGAAAAGTTACAGATAGTTGAATACTTCTTTCAAGACACATGAACAATTACAAATATTTAAACAACTAGATAGCCAATCGTTTTATGAATAACAGTCATTACTCACAGTGGAAAACATCATAAAATATACTAAAGAACATTGAAACCAGAACATAGGTTCAGGAAGTTAAAACACTCTCACATTTAATGAAACATAGCTGAAAATGAAATAGTTCCTCTTCAACATTGCTCATTTAATCGCATTGATACATTCCACATTTTGCTTTCTCCAACAGGCAAAAGTTGCAATTTCTGATTGTAAAACGAAATAGTTCCTCTTACAAGCAAAAGGTTTACAAGTTTTTCCAGGGAAAAAGTCCCCGTCTAAGTTCTACTTTCAAATATTTAAACTACAACTGCAGAACGCTTCAGTTTCCCCCCAAACGCATGACCTTTCAGTTTCTCAAACGCTTCATATTCCTCTATCTTGTCTGTATGCAATCATGAACCATTTGGTAACTGATCAGTTTTTGGGTCCACGCTTTTATAGCTCCTGATTTTGTCTTTTACTCCCCAGGTCCTCCTGGCGATCCTGCTGGTTTCAGTTATACCTCTGCCGAACGATCTGTCTCCTTTAGCGCCGCAGTGGTTTGACCAACCTTTGGAAACCACCTACAATCAAAAGACGTGCATCATTCATTGGAATAGCGTTCAAACCATATCAACTAAAATGGTTGAGCATTAAGAAAACAATGTACTGTGTTACTACTACAAGGATTAACATACGCCGACACCACTACTTCGTCTAACTATGGGTTCGAGCAAACCCCCATGACAGGGAAGATATGACCTGAGACGCGGGCGGGAGTAAATTCTAATCGAAATTCAGAAGACATTTACATCGGAAGATGAAAATGTATTTCTTTCCACAACGGCGGAAGACCAAACCATAGATCCATCCGCAACATCGGGGATAACCGGGTGACAAATAACCACGCGTCTAACATCGGAACAAAAGTAGAACCGCAGCCGCAACAACGGAAGAACAAAGGATAAACCGCTCCACAAAATGAGTTCAAAATTGGAAGGAGACATTAGAGGATCGGAAAAGCTAATGCTTTCGGCAGCCGCAATGGTGGAAGCACAAAGGGCGCGACCTTCCGCCATGGCGAGTTTTAAATGACTTAAACGGCCGGAAGGAAAAGGCTTCTCGCAACCGCAAGGGCGGAAGCCCACGACTTACGGAATCGATGGAAATAACAAATAGGTCCGAAACGTTAAAGCAATGATCGGAAGAGGAAGCAGTCTTCCTTCTGCAACGGCGGATAAAAAGTTCCGATGTAAGCTCAAAATTAGTCGAGGTAAAACAAACAAATCAGAAAGGAATTCAAAGTCAATACCGATTATCCATCTGCAACGGCGGGAGGAAAAGCAAATACCTTCCGATTCAGCCATGATGAAAACACAATCAAAAGGAAAATGATGAAGTTTGATCAATCATTGAATTCTTTAAGCGTTAGAAAAAATTGGAAACCAGTGGTAGATCAATCCAAGCGTAAGAGAAGTCCTTTTGAAAAGTTCTTAGACCAAATCAAAGAAGAAAACCAAACTAATCTAAGAAAAAGGAGGGTCCTAAAAATTTTTGGAATTTTGGGAATTGTCGCAGCTGCAACAATTGGCGACTACCTGGTGAACCCCGGATTTCTTAATTAACTCCTTCCCCGTGCAAGACTGTCTGAATAAGTTGAAATCTTCTAGATGCTTGTATCCCTAGGCTGGCCAACCTATGCATTTAAATCATTGAGAAGCAGTCCATTCTTTGGGAAATGGTAACATCAGAAATATTGCAAGTCTAAATAACTCTTTTGAGGCCTAATAAACAAGGTTTATTTTAACCGTCCTTTAATAGTTTCAAGCTTGGACACCACAGGATTGTAACAGATAGTAAACAGCATTATCCTTTTGTTCCTCATTCCCATGCCAATTGCACTTTTGTGCCATTTGAACTTTAGCTTGTGATTCCTCCATTTTCCTTTCTTTCTAAATTTTATTCAGGATCCTCTATCCCATAGTGCCCTTTTGTGTGAGAGAAGATTTGGCGTTTCATCTCACAGACAGAGAGGAACTTTCAGCAATTTGAAATTCATTCTTTTGATAATTTGCTTTGATATGTCTTGTTTCTTTAAGGAGTTTTGAATCTTGATAGCTTTTAGCTTTTTCTGAAATTATGGCATGGGATCATTTATATATGATATACTGTTTACCTTGCTTCCTTTCCGTGGGTCTTTTGCTGTCACCCCCTTGGATATTTAAGCTGTGAAATGGATGGAGCCTTGAAATAGTATTCCAGACATCTTTTACTTCTGAGTTATTTACAGGGGTTAAGTAAGACTCCAATGAATGCATGGCCAGTTAGGGACACTGCTACTAGAAGACATTCTATGTTTTAAAGCGCAGTCTTTTGCTCAAGATTTTAGTTAATAAAGAATCCTGATGTTTCCATTGCAACCAAAATCCTACCTCTTTATTCAAACCAAAAGAAATAGCATTAAACTAAAAGAAAAACAACAGCTAAGCAACAAATCAAAAGAAAAAAGCTTCAAATCACTAAATAAAGGGAAGAGCATCAAGCATTAAAGAAAACAAATCAATTTATTTATGTACAAAAGCAAGAAGAAAGAAAATAAGTGTGCCTGCCCTAAAAATATTTAAGTTCAACGAGTTAAAGGGCTAGGTTGGAGTGTAGGCCAAAACCTATCCATGGTCTAAGTGTGCCATTTTTGAAATTGAAAGCATGTCTATTAATATTCCACCCTCCTTTTCAGCCTGAGGCAGTTGAAGGAGATCAGGATGAGTGTCAATTCTAGAACTGGCCTTTCTTGAGGTATGATGTCTTGGCTTAAGCTCAATCAGATAATTTCCCAAGACAGAATTAGTAGATTCGTTACTTTCTCCCAACTTAGTGACAATGTGCTTCATGTAGGGTTCTCTCAAAATTTTAAACCGATTAGGGGTACCCTTCAGAGGCAACCATAAATGAGACCATTATGAAGCAAAATAACCTTTTAATCTAGTCAACCAATCTCGGTTGAGAATAATCCCATATCCCCCTGGTATATCAGCCACCATAATGTCAATGAATTGGCATATCTTATTGTTTGCAGAAAAGTGAATTAGAACATTTTTCATTTCTCCCACTATTTTGACACCTATGCTATCTAATTGCGTTACTCCCCCAGCTGTGGATTCTGGTTGTCCATTAATCTTTTTGCACACCTCAAGTGGCATAACATTCACTGATGATCCAGAGTCCACCAAGCAATTATGCACATTATGATTCAACATTTCTAGGGTCAAAAGAAAAGGTGGGGTGTCAGCTTTTTCTTCCCAACCTGGTTCTATGTCTTCTTCCCCCAGTTGATTTTGAGTAGGTATGTCCCTTTTAAGCTCCTTGATTTCTTCAGCGTTTCCTTCATTACCACCTTCCACATGTTTAATAGGTTCGATGACTGGCTCTGCCTCCTGGTTGAGGGTAGTGGCTTCAGGTGTTTTGTCTTCAACATTTACTTCTACCTGTCTCTTGACATTCTCCTGCAATTTTTTAATCTTCGAAATTATTGCATTGTCCTTAATTGTTAGGTTCTTATCTTTTGTTGCTGTAGGTGTATATTGAGACTTGAGAGCATTTTCTTCTGTGTTGAACAGCGAAACACCATTCGATAAGAACATGGTATCATCACCTTGTTTCTCTATGGTCTATTTTTTTTCCCTCCTTCTTCATCACTGTCTTCAGTCAATTTGGAGTTCAGCAACTTATTCATCACCAATGACATTGAATTCAACCATTGAGGGCACTTCTTTTCAGAGTGAGGTTGCTGGTGAAAAGTACAGAAATTATCCCCCCTATTTCTGTTATGTTCATTGATGCTAAATTTGGTGGAGGGACTTGCCATTGGTTGTTGTCCTCCCTTTTTTGGTATCATCACCTTGTTTCTCTATGGTCTATTTTTTTTTCCTCCTTCTTCATCACTGTCTTCAGTCAATTTGGAGTTCAGCAACTTATTCATCACCAATGACATTGAATTCAACCATTGAGGGCACTTCTTTTCAGAGTGAAGTTGCTGGTGAAAAGTACAGAAATTATCCCCCCTATTTCTGTTATGTTCATTGATGCTAAATTTGGTGGAGGGACTTGCCATTGGTTGTTATCCTCCCTTTTTTGGTAGTAGGGTTCGTAGGTTTTCTAAACTTCCTTTTCTTTTTCCAGTACTATTATTCGGTTGGATAGTTTCTAAATCATTTTCAACATCTCCTGATAATCACGTGATTGTTCATCTTGAGGTTTAGACAGTAATAAGGCTCTCCTCTTGATATCCTTTTCTCTCAGTTGCTTAGGATAGTCTTCTATACTTTCCATTTCAGCTTCTACCCTTTCTGTTTCTTCATAAGTCTCTACCAATGTAGGTTTGGCTTCCATCTTGGCAAATATGGCCAGCTCTGGTCCTAAGGCTGAGGTATAATACTCAATTAAGACTTTTTCTGAGGGTCTGTCAATTTCAGAAAAGTTCTTTAGATAAGCAGCAAACCTATGAGTGAAACTATGCACCTTTTCTTTTCTATCTTTCTTCAAAGTGCATAATCCTTTCATTAGTGCTGCATGAGTTTTCTAGACTGCATATTTATTTCTGAATATTCTTTCAAAAGTAGCGCAGTCTAGGATTGAGTTTGCAGGTAGAGAAAAATACCATGAAGCAAGTGCCCCTTTCAAGGTATGAGGAAATAATCTACATACAACATCTTCGTATTCCCCAGCCCTTAACCCTTCTACCACCAAATAGAAACTTTGTAAGTGATCATCTACAACAGTCCTTTCCTCGGGGTCAAACTTAGGCAGCAGCTTATCAAAATCTTGAGGTAGGTTATGCAATGGAGGTGTGAGGTTCAAAGGGGATCTAGCTCTCCAAGAAGGAAATGGCTTGGGCTGGTTCACAATTACACCAGCCATGAGCACAGGAAAATGAACAAAAGTCTGAGCAAAGAGTAACGTAAGGTGAAACCGGGTTTTCTTGTTTCAAAGGTAGAACCAAAACTTGTAAGTGCTTGGGTTGAGTCGAAAGCTTCAAAACATCTGTTGGTAAGGTAATCTTGGGAAATATGTTCCACGGCCAGCCATGCAATGGCGGCCCTCCTTCTAGTGCCAGAACTGTTGAGGCCTAGAAATTCGCAGGCAACAACAGAAAGGGATTCTCCCCAGTCAACGTTCCCAACTAGCCCGTGACTGTTTGGTATGGGGAATCCGTCCGGTTTGCGGTCCGGCTACCGTAGGTCAAGTAAAAAACAAATATCTTTACTGGTTATGGCCCGGTCCATCGAGTTTTTGTATTTTGACTTAATCTATGAAATGCAAGTGCCTAATTAACAATGCAGGGTGATAAAGATGCAAGGAGCAGTCACAATGTGATGCGCAGGTTCTTACCTCTCGTCTTAAGGCTCACGAGCATCCGAATCGCATCCAACAAGAAATTAAACTAACTACCTAAACTATCCCTAGGGAGCAGGATTATCATTCATTGGTGAGTAATACATTTTGTACATGCATTATGAAAAGTTACAGATAGTTGAATACTTCTTTCAAGACACATGAACAATTACAAATATTTAAACAACCAGATAGCCAATCGTTTTATGAACAACATTCATTACTCAAAGTGGAAAACATCATAAAATATACTGAAGAACATTGAAACCAGAACATAGGTTCAGGAAGTTAAAACACTCTCACAGTTAATGAAACATAGCTGAAAACGAAATAGTTCCTCTTCAACATTGCTCATTTAATCGCATTGATACATTCCACATTTTGCTTTCTCCAACAGGAAAAAGTTGCAGTTTCTGATTGTAAAACGAAATAGTTCCTCTTACAAACAAAAGGTTTACAAGTTTTTCCAGGGAAAAAGTCCCCGTCTAAGTTCTACTTTCAAATATTTAAACTACAACTGCAGAACACTTCAGTTTCCGCCCAAACGCATGACCTTTCAGTTTCTCAAACGCTTCATATTCCTCTATCTTGTCTGTATGCAATCATGAACCATTTGGTAACTGATCAGTTTTTGGGTCCGTGCTTTTATAGCTCCTGATTTTCTCTTTTACTCCCCTGGTCCTCCTGGCGATCCCGTTGGTTTCAGTTATACCTCTGTCGAACGATCTGTCTCCTTTAGCGCTGCAGTGGTTTGACCAACCTCCGGAAACCACCTACAATCAAAAGACGTGCATCATTCATTGGAATCGCGTTCAAACCATATCAACTAAAATGGATAAGCATTAAGAAAATCATGTACTGCGTTACTACCACAAGGCTTAACAGACACCGACACCACTACCTCGTCTAACTATGGGTTCGAGGAAACCCCCACGACAGGGAAGATATGACCTGAGATGCGGGTGGGAGCAAATTCTAATTGGAATTCGGAAGACATTTACATCAGAAGATGAAAGTGTATTTATTTCCACAACGGCGGAAGACCAAACCATAGATCCATCCGCAACGGCGGGGATAACCGGGTGACAAATAACCGCGTGTCTAACATCGGAACAAAAGCAAAACCGTAGTCACAACGACAGAAGAACAAAGGATAAATCGCTCTGCAAAATGAGTTCAAAATCAGAAGGAGACATTAGAGGATCAGAAAAGCTAACGCTTTCGGCAGTTGCAACGGCGGAAGTACAAAGGGCACGACCTTCCGCCACGACGAGTTTTAAACGACTTAGACGGCCGGAAGGAAAAGGCTTCCCACAGCTGCAAGGGCGGAAGCCCACAACTTACGGAATCGATGGAAATAACAAACAGGTCCGATACGTTAAAGCAATGATCGGAAGAGGAAGAAGTCTTCCTTCCGCAACAGCGAATAAAAAGTTCCGATGTAAGCTCAAAATCAGTCGAGGTAAAACAAACAAATCGGAAAGGAAGTCAAAGTCAATACCGATTATCCATCCGCAACGGCGGGAGGAAAAGCAAATACCTTCTGATTCAGCCATGATGAAAACTCAATCAAAAGGCAAATGATGAAGTTTGATCAATCATTGAATTCTTTAAGCGTTAGAAAAAATTGGAAACTAGCGGTAGATCAATCCAAGCGTAAGAGAAGTCCTTTTGAAAAGTTCTTAGACCAAATCAAAGAAGAAAACCAAACTAATCCAAGCAAAAGGAGGGTCCTAAATTTTTTTGGAATTTTGGGAAATTGTCGCAGCTGCAACACCTTGTGATATTAGGATGAAGATAAGTGAAATATTGGAACATAGTGACCACCTTCACACACATGTTCAGGAGAAGCAAATGAGCATAGTAAGCACCTTGGCACACATATTGAGGATAAGCATTGGAGCATTGTAACCACCTCTCACACAGATGTCGAGGAGCATTGGGAACAAGAAGATGTGTTACACAACTATAGGAGGAATGCATTACATGAGGAAACTTGGATATGCATGAGGACACTAGGGTTTATATATGTAAGTAAACCTTGGAGAAGGAGATGTAATACTAGAGGAATTGATGGTTGTCTTGTAGAATATATAGCCCTTATTGTGAAGGAAAAGGAGGTAGAATTAGGGTTGCAACTCTGTAGAAGATACAAAGAAAAGTGCTAATGTCTTTGGTGATATTACAATCTTATTCTTGTGTGATACATGGAGGTTAGGGAAATACCATGGAAAACTTAACTTGATAAGTCTCGAGATTCTTTTGATTCCTTTCTTAGAAGAAGATTTTTCTATGTTTAGTTGATTTTCCATGGAGGTCTTGGTGCTTGTGTTGATGCAATAGTCAAATACCTAGGGAATAGACATGTTGATGTTGAAACCGGTGCTAGACTTGCCTGAAATGCCTGTCAGGGTTTCCTCATTGATTATAAAGCCTAGGTTATACATGCTAACCTTTAAATTTCAGTTATGGTTAGGGTTTCCTCGTTGATTCTAAACCCTAGGTTATGCATGATAAAATTTAAATTGTTAAAATTGCAACAAGTACAATAGATCGTTAAAATTGCAAGTTCTCAATAGATTGTTATAGAAGGCACATATTCATGAACTTGTTTCATTTCTTATTTGTCAAGGAAGAACAATTTGTATGGGACGTTTTCATTTCAATTATGCATGTGGTTGAAGAATGTTAGTGGTGTTGATGGGACGTTATCATCATATCGTACAAAGTCAAACTCTTTTGCAACTAACATACATTTACATAGACCCCAATCAATCCACTTTTCATGAAGATATGACTGTCAAACTAAGAATGATTTCCAGCCAACTAAAAATTATTATGACAGTCCAAAACACTAATTTTCAGCTTGCCAAAATGAGTGTACAATCTCAAATGCAAGTACAAATGATAAACAAGAGTTGAAATGGCACTTTGAATTAGTGAAAGGTACCGTCAAAACAAAATTGTTTCCAGCCAAGCATTTAGCATTATGACAGTCCTATATTTCACTTTTTATCTTGTTAAGACAAAGGCACAATCTTTTTAAGTAAACATCAGTGATAAACAATTTTATAAGTGCCAAGTTTCCAAGCCATTGGGACTCTTAAACCAAATCAAATTTCTATTCAAGTAAAATGTCTTATGACAATCCAAGATGTAATTTCCAGTAAAGTAAAATGTCTTATGACAGTCCAAGATGTTATTTCCAGTCAAGTAAAATGTCTTATGACAATCCAAGATGTAACTCCCAGTAAGTAGGAATGATAAGAAGTATATGCAGTTGGCTTTTGATGACACAGTGACTTGCAAGCAATTCAAGGCCTTTTATAGTATTTTTCCAACTTATGGATATTTATATACCAGTGTCCAATTTGTTTAAGTTTGGATTGGGATGATTGTTTATATACAGTCCCTTTAGGGTGTCTTTGTGCCACTTTAAATTGGGTTATGGACAAATTTGAGGTGAGGCGTTAATGAGTGGGTAAGATAGGAAGGAAAGGAAGTGACGTTAGGCTATGATAGGGGGGTAAGAAGGCTATTAGGGCTGCCCTAAATAGGATATTACAGTGAAGAAGTTAGGGTATCTTAGGATGAGTTAGTGATGTTCTAGGGATGTCGAAAATGGATATTATAGTTAGAGATATAGGGGGAGCCATGGGGGTCTAAGTAGTGTGGAAATGAAAGGAATAAGCCTTGATTTAGAGAGAGGGAATGGTAGGAGTCTAGGGAAAGGGTTTTAGCAAGGGTTAGGCTAGAATAGAATGGTTTAGGTGTGCTTTATGGCTGCCTAATAGGCAGTATTACAGTCTAGTTTGATAGGCAGTTCTAGGGTTAGTAAAGGTTAGAAAATGGAGTAGAAGGCCTATTGATATGGACAAGGCAAGTCCAAAACACATGTAAGATGAGGATGAGATATGTTCTACTTATTTCACTATGGTTTATAAAAGGAGTGCTCATGAAGCTCTGACCCTAGCTTATGTGAAGTAATCCATGCTTAAGCTTTGAAGTATTTCATTTGATTAGTCTATAAAGAATATGTGACATATGACTACAATCCTAGGTATGCTCATATACAAACAAAAAGGTACTTTATAAGAGGCCACAAGAGATGGTTAGGTAGGGTTGGTGTTAGGGTTTCCCTCCTAGGTTTAAGGTTTCATCATTGATTTTAAACCCTAGGTTATGCATGCTAACCCCAAAACACCATTTGGTCTAGGGTTTTGTCATTGATTATAAATCCTAAGTTATGCATGCTAACCTTTAAACTTCAGTTAGGGTTAGGGTTTCCTTGTTGATTCTAAATCCTAGGTTATGCATGCTAACCCTTAAATCGTTAAAATTGCAAGTGCTCAACAATATCATAACAAATATGTATGTATTCAATGAGAGTAAGCAATGTCAACTTCATCTTCAAATGATATGAATTGCCAAATTTATCAAAATCATGTTTTCCAAGTAGATGTAACAAATGCAAGGCAACAACAGTCATGTTCAATATGATTCTCAACTCATCAATACTATGAAATTTCCAGTCAATCAAATGGTAAGAGAAGATCATTCCAATATCAATTTCTAGCTTTCAAAATGAGACAATAATTACTATGTAAATACCAAAGGAAAATAAGTGCTTTCTATTGCAATTTGGACAATGAATACGATTGTAGGTGTTAGTATGTTGGTTAAATATGAGTTAGGTTCTATAGGAGTTAGAGTTCAATTATAATTGTTATTCAACACATTTATGCACTTGTGTATTTTTTTTGTTAACTAACCTATAGTGTTAAATTTTCTATGCATTTTATTGTGAACATATAGACTTTATTGCTTCGTCAACAATAAGTATTACAAGTGCATCAACTGTAAACTACTACTGCATTCAACATAATGCATGAAAATATGTAATAAAAGTCAAAGTAATATAAATAAGTACAAAATGATATGTTAATATAGAAAAATTTCCAATCATATACAAAAGTAGTGAAAAAGGGAACATCGTTCCCAATGTCTATACAATAGCAATTTTTATCGTATATAAAATATGGAAACTTGTGCCCTATACAAAATATGGCAACTCGTGCCCTATACAAAATATAGCAACTCCTGCCCTATACAAAATATGGAAACTCATGCCAAAATGCCACATCATGGCTAGTGTACATAGGAGGGTCTCTCAATCCTCCTGCCCACCCTCGGAGCTCCCAAGTGCACCTCCAAAATCGAGCTTCCTCTTCTTCGAGCTAGAGGAAGATCGGTTCTTCTGGCCACTTCAACCACCTCCCCCTGGGCTCTGAAATGACAACAATCAAATGTCAACTCCTACAGGAAATTATACAAGTATTAAACACAATTTAAAAATCAGAATTATGTTTTCAAATTTTAAATAGCTCACCTGAGATGAAACTGTAAGTGGTGAGTGGGCTACCCTCCTCTGTGATCCAAGTCTCTCAGCAATGTCACCCTGCAACATTTAAACAGTATGATAACTCATGAAATTTACTTCCTATGGTAATTTTCGTTAATATTGCATGAGATTTTCATAAACTAATCAATCTCACTGTGAACACAACAGGCTGGTCCTGGGGGCTGGCAGGTGGAGCAGTGGGCTGGACAACCTGCTTTGATGCTAGGGTGGATGGCATAGTGGAGGATGTATCCACATCGAAGCTGGCTACAACACTAGGGGGCATGGTGGGAGAGGGCGTGGACTAGAGTGGGGGAAGCAGTGATGTATGAAGATAAAAGCCAACTGGATGTAGAATGGAACGGGCCACCCTGGAAGAGGAAACGAGGGTCGTGGGGGAATATGGGGCAGGAG
>LPNX010001103.1:15200-41645 GCA_001517045.1 Pseudotsuga menziesii | reverse complement strand
GGAGTGAGCAAAGGCTGTGATGAAGAAGGGGGAGCTGGATGGAAGTGTGGTGGTGGATGCGAGGCAAGGTATGGATGGAACGGGGTGGGGAGGGATGCAGGGAAAGGGACATGCATGCCAGGGGCTACACTTGGCATATATGGTGTGAAAAAGGTAGTTGATGGAGAGATAGTGACATCGACGTGCCTATGTAATCTGACCTGCATACATATTCATGGCCTAGTATATTAGTACATAAAAATATAACTATACAAATCTAATCCATTAAAACTGAAATTAAATTTATACTTTATTACAAGATACCTGCTCACAAGGGGATCTGTTGATCCTCGATGGGGATGGTTGGTCACTCAATCCTGTGGACACCTGCTCATTTGCATAAAAATATTTAGATTCAATTACTAATTATTAACTACATTGGATGACAAGATTAACTAGTAACATTGAATTTAATTACTGAAAGAAAAATACATGTTTGTATGGTGCTGCGATGTCCTCTGAGTGGGTTCCGATGGGTGTGAGGTCGATCTTGGGATGAGCCAAAACCGACGCCATTAAACTCATTGATGTCGAAGTAGTTCACATGGAACCCTAACATAAACTCGACCCACATTTTCTTGAGAAAATACTATGGGACCTCGACATTGTTGCATGGAGGCTTGTCAAAAACCATGAACCATCTCTTCTTCCATTTTTCTCTCCATGGCTGGTAATTACACGAGTCCATGCAAACTCGCCTCTTCTTCACATCTGGAGGCTGTCTTGTTCTTGGATTTATAAATTTGCTCCAAAGTTGGGATTTTGTGATATTCAAGTTTTTTATATCCTCTTTGGATATACCAGTGCTATAATGTTGTCTCATCCGAGCCCTATATTCGCCCAAAATGGTTATCTCACTGTGTGAAATGTTGATAGATTCTATTATGTTTTGTTGTGATGTGGCAATTGAAACCTGAGAGGGTTCGCTAGTTTTCTTCAGTTAATCACTCAAAATTCTTAATTGGTTTAAATCCTCGTGTAATTCATCTTCGGGGTTTTCTTGGTTTAATTCAGGGGTTGGGGCCTCTGATTTCTTTGTTTCATTCCTTTCTTGGGATGGTTCATTGGTATTTGTCATTGTGTTTAGGTAATTCGTACCTGCAATATCAAATTTTTCCCATTTCAATTGATTTTCAATTTTTTTTAATTTTGTATTTTATTTGAAATTCAATTAAAAAACATTGAAATAAACAAAAAATAATTGCATTCCTACTCTATTTACATTACTCCAACCTCATTTTTGGCAAGTTGGACAATTTCGTTGGGCTCCTTGGGGGTCGTTTTTTGTCTCCTTGGGGGGTCGTTAACGCCTCCTTGCGTGCTTGTGGATGGGTAGAAAACAAAACAATTGTTCACTATTTTGTTTTTTTTTAACACAGGGGCACGCGTGCGTCCTTGCATGCAATCGCACCAAACACGTACACGCATCCACATATGTGTGCACGCATAGGCACGTGAGCGTGTCATTAGGGGCGTGTGCCCATTCTTATTGTCCATGGTAGCAATTCGGCATGGAGATTTGCAACTGTCAAAGCGGGAGCGCGTGCGCGCATCTAGGAGGTGTGTGTGTGTGTTGTTGTTTTGATGACCCGCTTGCATGCTCCTATTGCATCATATTTGGGTACCAGGTTCTTGCGGGTGCCCATAATCTAATTACCATAAACGTTTATCTAAAATTGAGAATGCCCCTCTTCTCGAGTGCAAGATTAATGCATAATGAGACAACTATTTTGTGGCCTTAAATATTTAATATAATCTGGTCGAGGTGATTATTTTAATCAAACTATGGGGTAAATAATAGAATTGTTCTTGTCTTTGTATCTATGCAATAGATATTATATTCAATAGACAATTTATTAATTATTTTTGTATATTATTTAAGAGATACAAACAACAATTAATATTTATAATTAAATTGATATATTTCATAGTTTTATGCACAATTTATTTTAACTCTTATTTGATAAATTTGTTAATAAGAAATCATGGAGTGAAGTGACTCTCCTTACCAAATAACAATCAATTGTTATTTTTCATTATTGACTTAATGTTTGAACTCGTCACACTAATGTAGTGGATCATCGATAAGGCCGCTAAATTTGGCAGTGACCAAGGGACCTTCTGTTAAGTTTCTTATCATTTCATGCCTATGTATTCTTTTCTTATGGCCATATTTTTGCAAGTGGGCCTCCTTCAACTTCTCAACACTTTTCAAAGCTAAATAGTGAGGCATTGTTGGAAAAGTTGCATATAAAATCTGTAACATTAAGATTAATGTAGAATAAATTTACAATCACGTTTATATGTGAATCATTTTTTTGGATATAGTTATGAGAATATGTGTGTGTGTGTGTGTGTGTGTGTGTGTGTGTGTGTGTGTATCCTATGTATGTATGTATGTATGTGTGAGTCAATTGTTTCAAGCCCAACATATTCCAACTTTGAACGGGCTCAGGAATCCCCATATAACTTTACTTCACCTGCATTGGCAAACTATAAAGAAGAATAAAGTAACACCACCAATCATAACAATATTTTTATTTATAGCGGCCTAAAACAATCATTAAATTGCAAACGATCTTGAGAGACAAAATATGTTGGTTGAATTGCAAACGATTGCAAATGATCTGGAGAGACAAAATATGTTGCTTGATTGACATTTTATTCATTTAGGGGAAAAAAGAACGAACAAATATTACAATTCATTGGATGAGCTCTCTTTATTCCAGTTATAAGTATCATGCGTGTCCTATATTTTCTCTAATTTACTTACAGTTTTGGAAGGAATTGAATTCATTGGAGATGATGAATTTTAGAAATATAATGTTGCACGCGAGCGTGGCCAAAAAGATGTCACATGCACCCATCATTTCTTTTAATTTCTAGGTACTGATTATAGTAAAATTGGTGTATACTTTTTATCGGCAATCCGGAAAGGTAAACTGATACTCAATTTGTCAATTTAACTTTCTGCATTCGGCTTTCTTTTTTCAGATCTCTAGTTTCCGATATGGAAAGGAAAAAGTTGGAAATCGAACAAATGAACGTTAGTAAAATAAAAAATGACATTCCCGATATCCGGGATCCGAAATATCAGAAATCAAAGAAATGAATCAACATTATAATTCAAAAAACTGATGTTTCCGGTTTTCGATATTCGAAATATCAGGAATCAAAAAGCGGGAAGCCAACAAATTATTTCAAGAAAACCCGAGTCTCTGGTTTCTAATATCTGAAATATTTGAAATCAAAAATTGGAAACCTCAGTTTTTTATTTATAATGTTGATTCATTTCTCTGATTTCAGAGTTGATTAAAGAAGGTTTAAAAAAGTTACCATACGTTTGGCAGCAGTGTTCAAGGGTTATTTCATGCTTTTAGGATTTTCTTCTCGCACCATATTCAGAATTGGTTAAGTTCCATACTTTATTACTTTATAGTCTCGAGAAATTTTCCAAATCAATGAGGCTGTTACACCCTTGCTGCTATGTATTTCGAGAGAGGGAAACTCTCTTATTTGATTTTTTTTATTCTAATATTGCAGATCTAATTTTTGAATTTTTTTGAAGTTACATATACTTCTGAATTTTTTGAAGTTACTAATGTATGATCTTATAGATTTAAGTCTTTAAAATAAACTTAAATGTTTTAAATTTATTAAAAGCATTATTGATCTTAGTCAATCTAACCATTAATATTTATTTACCAAAAAATCTATTCTATATAATCTAATTACCATAAACTTTTATCTAAAATTGAGAATGCCCCTCTTTCCGAGCGCAAGATTAATGTATAATGAGACAATTGTTTTGTGGCCTTAAATATTTAAAATAATATGGTTGAGGTGACATTTTTAATCAAACTATGGGGTAGATTATAGAATAATTCTTGTCAATAGAGATTATATTCAACAGATAGTTTATTAATTATTTTTGTACATTTTTTAAGACATACAAAGAACAAATAATTTTTATAATAAAATTGATAGATTTCATAGTTTTATTCACAATTTGTTTTAAATCTTATTTGATAAATTTGTTAATAGGAAATCATGGAGTGAAGTGACTGTCCTTACCAAATAAGGATCAATTGTTAATTTTCATTATTGACTTAACGTTTGAACTCGTTATGCTAATGCAATGGATGACCGACAAGGCCACTAAGGACCTTCCGCTAAGTTCCTTATCATTTAATGCCTGCGTATTACATTTGCCAGAAGTTATTTTGTGCTTGTTTGAATACTTTGGCTCTCAAAATATAAGAAAACCAACACCTAGAAGATAAAATGTTCCGCATTCGGCTTTCTTTTTTCAGATCTTCGGTTTCCAATATGGAAAAGAAAAAGTAAAAAATTAGACAGATGAACGTTATTAAAATAAAATAAAAAACGATTCCTGATATCCGGGATCCGAAATATCGAAAATCGGAGAAATGAATCAACATTATAAATCAAAAAGCCGATGTTCCTGATTTTCGATATCCGAAATATCAAGAATTAGAAATCGTGAAGCCAACAATTATTTCAACAAAAACCTGAGTCTCCTGTTTCTTATATCTGAAATATTGGAAATAAGAAATCAGAACCCTTCATTTGTTTATTTATAATGTTTATTCATTTCTCTGATTTCAGGGTTGATTAAAGAAGGTTTAATAAAGTTACCATACGTTTGGCAACAATGTTCAAGGGTTGTTTCATGCTTTTAGTATTTTCTTCTCGCACCATATTCAAAATTGGTTCAGTTCCATATTTTATTACTTTATAGTCTCATGAATTTTGTCAAATCAATGAGGCCATTACACCCTTGCTTCTATGTATTTCGAGAAAGAGAAGCTCTCTTATTTGATTGTTTTTATTCTAATACTGCAGATCTTTTTTTTTTTTTAAGTTACATATACTTCTAAATTTTCTGAAGTTACTAAGGTATGATCTTATATATCTAGGTCTTTAAAATAAACTTAAATGTATTAAAATCATTATTGATCTTAGTCAATCTAACCATTATTATTTATTTACCAAGATCTCTATTTTATATAATCTAATTACCATAAGCTTTTATCTAAAATTGAGAATGCCCCTCTTCCTAGCCCAAGATTAATGTATAATGAGACAATTGTTTTGTGGCCTTATATATTTAAAATAATATGGTTGAGGTGACATTTTTAATCAAACTATGGGGTAAATAATAGAATCGTTCTTGTCTTTGTATCTATGCAATAGAGATTATATTCAAGAGACAATTTATTAATTATTTTTGTATATTATTTAAGAGATACAAAGAACAATTAATATTTATAATAAAATTGATAGATTTCATAGTTTTATTCACAATTTATTTTAACTTTTATTTGATAAATTTCTTAATAAGAAATCATGGAGTGAAGTAACTCTCCTTACCAAATAACAATCAAATGTTTTTTTTCATTATTGAATTAACGTTTGAACTCGTCACGCTAATGTAGCGGATGATCGATAAGGCCTCTAAGGACCTCCCGTTAAGTTTCTTATCATTTCATGCATGTGTCTTACATTTTCCAGAAGTTATTTTGTGCTTGTTTGAATACTTCAGCTATCAAAATATAAGAAAATCAACAACTGGTGGATTAAATGTTGGGCATAAGTTATTTTTTGCTTGTTTAAATTGGGTACCAACTTTCCGCATTCGGATTTCTTTTTTTGGATCTTCGGTTTCCGATATGGAAAAGGAAAAGTCAGAAATCAGACAAATGAACGTTATTAAAATAAAAAATGATATTCCCGATATCCAGGATCCGAAATATCGGAAATCGAAGAAATGAATCAACATTATAACTAAAAAAAATGGATGTTTTCGGTTTCCGATATCCAAAATATCGGGAAGGAAACAAATTATTTCAACAAAAACCTAAGTCTCTGGTTTTCGATATCCGAAATATCGAAAATCAGAAATTGAAAACCTCTATTTTTTTATTTATAATGTTGATTCATTTCTTCGATTTCAGGGTTGATTAAAGAAGGTTTAATAAAGTTACCATATGTTTGGCAGCGGTGTCCAAGGGTTGTTTCATGCTTTTAGTATTTTCTTCTCGCACCATATTCAGAATTGGTTCAGCTCCATATTTTATTACTTTATAGTCTCAGGAATTTCGCCAAATCAATGAGGCAGTTACACCCTTGCTACTATGTATTTCTAGAAAGGAAAGCTCTCTTATTTGATTGTTTTTATTCTAATATTGCATATGATCTAATTTTTGAATTTTTTTGAAGTTACATATGCTTCTGAATTTTCTAAAGTTACTAATGTATGATCTTATATATCCAAGTCTTTAAAATAAAATTAAATGTATTAAAAGCATTATTGATCTTAGTCAATCTAACCATTAATATTTATTTACCAAAAACTCTATTCTATATAATCTAATTACCATAAACTTTTGTCTAAAATTGAGAATGCCCCTCTTCCTGAGCACAAGATTAATGTATAACGAGAAAATTGTTTTGTGGCCTTAAATATTTAAAATAATATGGTTGAGGTGACATTTTTAATCAAAGTATGGGGTAAATAATAGAATCGCTCTTGTCTTTGTATCTATGCAATAGAGATTATATTCAACACACAGTTTATTAATTTTTTTTGTACATTATTTAAGAGATACAAAGAACAATTAATATTTATAATAAAATTGATAGATTTCATAGTTTTATTCACAATTTATTTTAAGTCTTATTTGATAAATTTGTTAATAAAAATCATGGAGTGAAGTGACTCTCCTTACCAAATAACAATCAATTGTTATTTCTCATTATTGACTTAGTGTTTGAACTTGTCACACTAATGCAGTGGATGATCGATAAGGCCGCTAAGGACCTTCCATTAAGTTTCTTATCATTTCATGGTTGTGTATTACATTTGCCACAAGTTATTTTGTGCTTCTTTGAATACTTCGGCTGTCAAAATATAAGAAAACAAACAGCTGGAAGATTAAACGTTGGCCAGAAGTTATTTTGTGCTTGTTTAAATTGGGTACCAATTTCAAATTTTAGCCATGGGCGTGTTGTACTTACCAAAATATAATTATTTCAAAAATAATATTTCAACTTATCTCATTTAAATTTTATTAAAATGCTAAATAACATTTGGGAGTCTCTATGGGCTAGGCATCTGTGATTCAATATCGGTTCGATTTGGAAGCTTAGAATGTGTTGGTTTTACGTTAACCAACTAAAAAAATAATGCAAACTGCTAAAATATTTATTCTTGCTAATGTCAATGATTCATACCTTAATGGGAAGCAACTGGAACCTAACCTAGTAATTTCCAAACTGTAGCGACAACAGAGATTTTCCAGAATTTATTTTGTGCTTGTTTGAATACTTCGGATGTCAAAATATAAGCCATATATTAGGAAGAAACTCGAACCTAACCCAGTAATTTCCAAATTGCAGAAACAATAGAGATTTTCCCGAAGTTATTTTGTACTTGTTTATTTTCTTGTTCCTATAAATCGTACCAATTTAGAGGCCAAAATCTCCACCAAATTTAGAGGCGAACCGATCAAAAAATGCAGAGGGAGTTTAAAATAAGGATGGACTTGGAAAAGGAAGAAGTTACGAGGAAAGAATACGAACAAAAAACATGTATGCTATTGGTAAGATCGGCAATTACATTTCTTTTATAGCTGGTCCATTCCACCCTTTTGGAAAGAATATCAAATTTCATATCATATTTTCTTAATTTCCTTCATGTCAAATTTCCTTATTTTTTCTTAATTTATTTTATTGATAAATAATAATAAAAAAATTTACAACCATCACATACATTTTATAATTAATTTCCATTTTTTAATAGAAATGAATACGACAGATATAATCAATTTCTTTTGCTTCATTAAATAAAAGCTCATACAAAAACATTTCTTCATCTTTCATATTCTTAAAACAGTTTAGCTAGAAAATCATACTTGAAAGATATAAATATTTTTTTTTATCCAAATACATTTTTCATATAGTTCAATATTTCTCACTCGAACTTCGAAATCTACAGATTAGACATGTTTTTCTTGAAAATTTGAAAACAAAATTCAAAGAACCTTGGTGTAGTTAGCTTCAGATTGTTTCTAATGTTCATTTTCTGCCACATCTTTCCGTGATATTTTTCAAGTTTTATAAATCCTGAATCTTCTAGATGATATAGTACCAACCAAACAACATATACTCAGACAGAACAATTCCAGGTGTGAGTTGTTTAGGTTGTAAGTGAAAATGATATGGAAATGACAATAATAATGGAAGAGTTAAGGTATTGTTTTCGCCACAACTACCAATTTGAATGGTAGATCTCCTTATGGGTTTGACGAAACATTATTCCTTTTAGCGGTATTAATAACTATTTTTTCAGGTGTATTGAAAACCATAATCTACAATTTTAAGAAATTGTAAAAGATGAGTGGCTTATCTGAAATAGTTTTGTAAATAAAAGAGTTTTTTAAAAACAATTTACTTTTTCAAAATAGATAATAATGTGAAAATGGAATTGTTGGAAAGTTTATTCTGTATATATTAACTCTAAATAAACCTTACTTTGATTCTCCAATTTGTTCTATATAAGTAATAAAAATTTAACTCTGGACGATTTGGTTTAATATACAAAACGTTCTCCATCCATGAACTTGGTTGCGCCCCTCCAAGGGTGAGAAAATTTTTCTTCCTGCAATAGCCTGCATTTTCTCTCACATTCTGGCTTTATCATTTACTGCACTATTAATTCATGCTATTTACATTTTTCATGAACATATATCCATAAATTCAAATAAAATTTATGTAATGTCCCCTTTTTGGAAATTTTATCAAAATGACAAATTTTTCCACTTTTCCCCCAAATTTCGAGCTTAACTAGTTTTGATGTCTAGACCTCCAAATTGGCCCAATTGCTCCCAAATTTTATCTGAAGGTACATGAATGATATTAGAACTTAAATTTAATGTTCAGGTATTTTTTTTGACCCCCCAATTACTTCTTCAAACTTGTTCAATGTTCTGTTCAAAGTAGGATTCTTTGCTAGCAAATTGGGGCTCCAATTCTCCCTGGGTAATTGTCGGAAATGGCTTCACAAATGATCCCAAAGTCACTCAAATTTTTGAACAGAGGTTGGGGATGTGTAAGGTACCTTTTAAAATTCTCATATGAATCATGGTTCAGTTTATACAGGCTTTTATGACTCTTTCCAAAACAACTCCCAAGTCACAATTTCGACCCTTGGGGAAAATGCACCAAATCTTCTCCCAATGCAATAAAAATGAGTAAAATGGGTTCCAATGCTTAAGTACTGAACATGAGACTTGAAATACACATCAATTAAATTCAATACATCATACATTTATCATATATACATTCATCCATTCGAAATAATAAGCATTACCATGCCATATATCAAAATAGAGTGGAAATGGTCATTGTTTGCTCATTAAAAGTCATTTTGACATACAAATATTGGGAATTTAAACTTGAAACTTTATGATAATGAATAAAAGAGAATATTTAATTAATTTCAATCATAAATTTACAATTAAAGTCTCTCCCAATTCAAAATCGTCAGCATTACAATGGTTCACAACAAGATAGTGGGGAAATGGCATTTTATCTTCGTTTTTTCAACATTTTTACATGAATTATTTTGGGTATTTTGACCTAAGAGTCTAATGAACATGAAATAAAGAGGATATACATAACAACATAAGATAATGGGAATTATAATCTTCCCCAAAGATACCAATAGCTCACCCAAAGCGCAATCCCTCCATTGGCATGAATATGGTGTGAAAACTGGAAATAGTTGAGAGAGAGTGCTGCAATAGAAGAATCCACATGATTTAATGTAGATTACACCTGCAAATAAGAATCCATTAAATCTCCATGAAATACCTGAGTGGCCTCTCCAAACACCAACTTGGATGGGAATCTTTCAACCTCGAAATTGGCTTAGGCAAGAAAACTAGTCATCCACTAGCTCTCACAATTCACAAATGATCAAAAGCTTCTTCTCATGGATTATCCCTATATTTTATAAACATTATTCATTTTATAAGGTTATAAATCCATCCATAAACCAAATCCAAGTCGAATTGGTGTGGCTTCTCATGCTATGCCATGTGGCCTCTCTCTTCACCTTCCCCCTTCTCCCAAATTTGAGTAGGAGCCTCTTGGCCTTCTCCAACTCCCAAATTTGACCTCTAAGATGCTCTATTCAGGCCTAGAATGTCACTATGTCAGCCATCCTTCATATATAAATTGTGTCATAACTGTCATAGAATCTCCATCATTGGTGTCATATATGTCATAAATGTAAGGGGAATCTAGTCAAGTGTCCATGAAACTCCCATTTGGCTCTTCCTCTCCCATGTAAGTTACAATTCATCCTAAATTAAACCTATTAAGTATATCGACAATTATATTAACCTTATAATCCATCCCAAAACATTAGGCTTCCCATATATTTGAAATTACAAGAGGAGGGTGCCATTTAACATAGGAATTCTAGCTTGAGTGGGCCCCATAGTCTCCATGTGTCTCCATTCTCCATAGCCATTTCAATTTTATCTTGTATTTATTTAATAAGCTACATTGGTAAATATGTATCCTCTTCTAATTTCTAAATATCATTTATTATCCCCCTTACTCCAAATCTCAAAGCTTCCACCCCCAACCTAGGAAACTAGTGATTTTCCTCCTTGGCAATTATTTGAATTTTAGCGTCCATTTGACAACTTTAATGAATATGGAAAATGTGATTTGGCCATTGTGACAAAATGCAAAATTTGTAACATTAGAAATCCTCCCTTCCCAATATTGCTTGTACTCAAGTTGCTTTATGTATGATTCTTTGAAGTTGCCACTAAGCTGCCCACTTTGAGTCTTTGAGATTCCTTGAATATTTTAGAGAGGAACCACCATGCTTGTTGTTGCAATACTCTAATTAACATCGCCTTATTAAGGGTAATCCATATCCCATACTGCTTGTTTCCTAAAGAATTTGGAATCAATCGGACTAAAAACTATCCCAGGGTCCTATTAATTGCATTGCACTCCAACAATTAAGAGTTCTCTCCAACTCATACTATTAATTTGTCACAGTGGTCTAGGAACTAAAAACACAGTCTCACAAAGAATACAGATAGATAATCATAAAATTGGCAAAATGGTGTTGCAATCGAAGTAGCAACTCTGTATAATCAAATGAATAATGAATAATACAATATAATGATCATGCTAGAAGCATGAATGCCAAGACAATTCAAATTCTCAAGGAGGTTATTCGAATTGAATGAGTGAGTCTAGCTTAACTGAATGTAAGCCACAGTCAACACTCAAGTGAACCACTCATCAAAAACCTAATTGACTCAACTGATCCCTAACTGAAGTCAGAGTGCAATAAATGACTGATTCTAACTGAAAGTAGCTCAGACACATGTCACTGCAAGCCAACCAAAAAGTGGTAGCACATCAATGACTCCAATGAACCCTGATGAGGTTAACTGAAGTGTAACTGACCATCAGAAGTGGTTGGAGGTGCCCCTGTTGACTCCAGCTCATTAAATAATCATTAAATAATCAATTTAATGAAGGGAGGCTCCTTTACTTACCTATTTAACTGATTGTAACCATCAGTTAGCAATAAAGTGCATTTATGAAACTCAGATCACCCCCGGAGTGCTCCAGTTAGCCCCCCCCCCCCGAATGTAAGAGAACGCTAAGTTAGCCTCCTTGACTAAAGGTAGGCATGGGTGTGCTCATGCTGATGTCATACAGTGCTCCTCTAATGTCAATTAAGTCAATAAAACTTAGGATAGTGGTTTAACTAGGCCAAATTGACCAAAATGAGTGTCTATGGTGGTAAATCTCTCCAACACCCCCCCTTAAGCTATACTCAAGAGGAGTAGAAAACATAAAGTGCATAAAAATGCTAGGGCCTCGGAAACTAAGGCCATAGGTCACCCTGTACAATACTAAAACTTAAACAATGCTCAAAAATAAACTAAGTGAGAAAAAGAGGGAAAACTCAGTGGGAAAAATCCCCCCTCAAGCTGAACACTGAGAGTAGTTGGATCACCCTAATGAACTCACCCCTAATAGTGAATGGAGGTAAGTGAACTTATTTTCTGAAAATCTCTTGGTGAAGATGTCTGTAATCTGCTCATCAGTCAGGCAGTATTGCAGAATGATGGTCCTGTCATGCACTAGCTCCCTGATATAGTGCATGTGTATCTCTACATGCTTGGTCCTCTGCTTGGTAACTGGATCTGTGGATATCTTAATATCACTTTGACTACCAGAAAAGAGGACAGTGGAAAAAGTACTACCAAGATCAAACTCTGAAAGAATGCCTTGCAACCAAACAGTTTGGATGCAAGCATTCACTGCTCCTCGATACTCAACCTCTGTTGAAGACAATGTTATGGCGGCCTGATTTTTGCTAGACTAGAAAATGGGGCCACCACCAAACATGAAGAAATATCTGGAATTTGACTTCTGATCAATAGAATCACCCGCCCAATCAAAATCTGTGTATCCAACCAGCTTTAGCTCAAAGTCTGCAGCATAGTGAATGCCATAGGTCCTGGTTCCCTGGATGTACAAGAGGATCCTCTTGGATGCCTTCCAATGAAGATCATGGGGCTGATGCATGTACCTTGATACAGAATTCATGGCATAACAAATATCAGGCCAAGAATGTGTCTAGTACAATAAGCTACCAATCAATTGTCGATAAATAGTGCAATCCATGGGAGGTGTTCTTTTTCCTTCTTCAAGGCTGATCCCTGAAAGGAAAGGGAATGATGCAGGCCTAAATTCAGTCATGTTAAACTTGACTAATAGGTCTAATATGTATTTGTACTGAGTGACCATTATCCCATCAAAGTTTTGCTCAATTTTGAGCCCCAAAAATTGTTTTAAGAGCCCCAAATCACTCATTTCAAATGCATTGTGGAGAGCAGTTTTGATGACTGAAATAGAAGCAACTGTGCTACCTATGATCAGTAAGTCATCAACATATAAAACAATAATAATTAAATGACCATCAGACTATTGTATATACACATTTGTATCTGATCTACACCTTTGGAAGTTTTGCGATAGAAGGAAGGCATCCATCTTGGAATACCACTCTCTTGGGGCCTGTTTTAACCCGTATAGTGACTTCTTTAGCTTGAAAACCAAAGATGGATCAAAGATGTAGCCCTCAGGCTGCTTCATGTATATCTCCTCATGAATATTTCCATGCATAAAGTCTGACTTAACATCCATATGATGCACTTCCTAGTGCTTAGATGCTGAAATTGCCAAAACTAGGCAGATGGAGTCCATTTTTGCAATCGATGCAAAAGTCTCATGGTAGTCCACACATTGGAACTGGGAGAAACCTTTTTCCACCAGCCTTGAATTATATTTGTAGGTGCTACTAACTACAGCAACCTTATCCCTAAGCACCCACTTGCATTGAACCAATTTCCTTCCCGGAGGAAGAGAAACTAGCTCACAAGTAGTGTTTTTCTGAAGAGAATCATCTCTTCATCCATGGCAACTTTCCATCTCGGATCCTTCTGAGCATGGTAGTAGGAATTTTGGTTTGAAATTATCATCAAATAACAATATTCGAACAGCAAATAATCAGGACAATAGAGCGCAATACTTGCTCTTTGGAAATCAGACCGGGTTCTCCTTGGATCATCCGGATTTCCAATGTTATCTCCTGCGGAGGAGAGTGTCTGTTAGGCCCATGTTGGGAGATGATTTTGTACTTTGGGTTCTTATTCAACATTTGATTTTTGTTGTACACTAATATTAGAAATCATAGGATCCAAATCAGGGTCATCGCCCCCAATTTCATCATCCAAATATTTAGTAGAATAGGAAGGAAATTCAGCAGTTTTCTCCTTCACTAGTTCCACCTCCTGAAGAGGCTCATCGAACTTGACACTCCTTTCGATGATAATCTATTTTGTTTTGATACACAACAACTTGAAACCTTTTGATTCATCAAGATACCCAATAAATATACATTCTATGCTTTGCGGTTGCAAAGCCCTCCTTTTATCATGTGGAATTCGGGCCCATGCAGTGGACCCAAACACCCGCAGGTTCGACACACTTGGCTTGTGTCCGAAGTATGCTTCGAAAGGGGTCTTCCCTTTCACAGATGAGTGTTTCACTATATTCTTAATGTATGCTGTAGCATGCATGGCTTCAGCCCACAAATTTTCAGCCAACTTTTTTGATTCCAACATACAGGTGGTCAACTCCTTGAGAGATTGGTTCTTCCTTTCCACTACACCGTTCTAATGGGGAGTGTAGGGAATTGAATGCTGGAACTGAATACCAATTTGGGAGAATATTTGCAGCAACTCATTACTGACATACTCCCCACCATTATCAAATCTCAATATATTGATCTTTTGGCCAAATGCATTCTCAATCAAGGCCTTCAGTTTAGTGATATTTTCATAGACTTCAGACTTCCCTTTAATAAAGAAGACCCATGTGTACCTGGAAAAATCATCAATAAAATTCAGAAGATACCTTGATCCATTCATGGATGTGATAGGCAAGGGACCGCTAATATCAGAATGTATCAGTCCTAAGATGCATGTAGCGCGGCTTGCCTTCCCCCAATCGAACTTGTGCTCAGGGTGCTTTCCAACAACAAAGCCCTTGCAAATTCCAGTGGTTTCCTTGATGACTGAGATGCCTTCAACCATGGAGTTTTTCTATAATTGCTGCAAGTATTTGAAGTTGATATGGCTGAAACTCTCATGCCACAGTCTACTAACTTCATTTCCATGAGTCAGCAGTGCAGTGGGCTTTGCATCCGCCACAAAATGGGAAAACTCATAGGTTTTTGCATGATGGTTTGCAAGGCCTTTTGCAAGAAGTTTCTCAGATGCAAGTTTCGTGATATCTACATCATTCAGAATGAAGGATACTCTCTTGGGCACTCCCATATGTGTCATTTGATAAGAACTCAAGAGGTTTGATGCTAGAGACGGTACATACAGAACATTTGAAAAATAGTCGTTCTCAAGATCAACAGTACCTTGTCCTTCTGAAATGATGGTGGAGTCATCTCCCATGTGGATTGGGATGGATTTTCCCATCTCCAAATATGAGAAGGAGTTTCTTTCAGCCATCATGTGGTTCAAAGCTCCAGAATATATCAAGAGTGCTTTGGACTTCGAAATGCTTTCCATGAGGGCATGACCTATTTCATGTTGTGGATCCGGATCTTGTTGATCTCTCCTCCGAAAGATTTCCGAAAGATTGATGTGATTTCTCTCAAGGAGAGAGCTATCTTCATCAAAAAAATTCTTCATGCAAGCATGTTCAGGTGGAAGCCCTTCCCACAGTATGAACACTTGACTTTTTCCTTTCCATGATGCCCTTTTCCTTTGTTCTTCTTTGAGCCGGAAGACTCTTCATGCTGTTGGTTTTCAACTTTAGGATTAGGAGCTTCAAATTTAGTTTTTGGATTCTTCTACAACTTTCCTTTACCCTTCAGATCTTTGGGCCCCGATACATGGAGGGCTTGATCACGGGAGGATCTAATGATCCCCATCTAGACAAGCCTATCATGTTCACTTGTTAGGGACTCAATGAAGACATTGAGTGAAGGCATCTTTCGTCCAGGGGTTGTGAGCTTCCCCGCACGGCATGTAAAGAAAAAAAATGAATAATCAACTACAATTTTCGAGAGTATGGTGAGGATGAGTTGATCATCCTCCTTCTCCACTTTGCATTGCTTCAACAGTAAGACAATGTGCTTGAACTTTGTGAAAAATTCATTTAAGGTCTTGAAATTGGAAGGGTGGAGAAACATCAACTCATTCTCAAGCTAGTATACTCTCAAATCATCCTGCTTTCCATATGGGGTTTCCAATTTGTCCTAGATTTCCTTTGGAGTCTTCAATCCTGAGAGATCGAAAAGAAGATCCTAGGAAACAGAGAGGCACAAGAATCTGAATGCTTCATCTTTCTTGTTCAAGAATCTAGATTTGTCTGTCACAGAAGCAGGCTCTTCTTCAATTTCCATAGTGACCCTATAGATTCCTATGGCACATAGTTGGATCTCCATGTGTCCTTTCCATGAGTGGAAATTGAATGGAGTCAAGAGTTCTATGGAAGAAGCCATCTAAAACTACTGAAGCAAATGCTTTCACTTGTTAAAAACCTGGAAATCACAACAAAAGGGGCAACGTAAGGTCGGACAGCCTGCACATTTTAGGTTTTCATCACACCCAACATAGTCAATCAAGCAAGCTTGATCAACAAGTTCCTTACTTGGGGTATTAAGTGGTAGGCCTTGGATTCTGGTGCACTGCTGGAATTTTTGAGCTTTGCTCAATTTTTCATGCAAGATTTGTCAAAAACCTTTTTTTTGAGAGATATGAGATTCATCCCGCCGTGAGCTCTGATACCATATTAATTTGTCACAATGGTCTAAGAACTAAAAACACAGTCTCACAAAGAATACAGACAGATAATCATAAAATTGGCAAAATAGTGTTGCAATGGAAGTAGCAGCTCTGTATAATCAAATGAATAATGAATAATACAATACAATGATCATGTCGGAAGCATGAATTCCAAGACAATTCGAATTCCTGAGGAGGTCATTCGAATTGAATGAGTGAGTCTAGCTTAACTGAATGTAAGCCACAGTCAACACTCAAGTTAACCACTGATCAAAACCCTAATTGACCCAACTGATCCCTAACTAAATTCAGAGTGCAATAAATGATTGATTCTAACTGAAAGTAGCTCAAACACATGCCACTGCAAGCCAACCAACAAGTGGTAGCACATCAATGACTCCAATGAAACCCGATGAGGTTAACTGAAGTGTAATTGACCATCAGAAGTGGTTGTAGGCACCCATGTTGACTCCAGTTCATTAAATAATCAATTTAATGAAGGGAGACACCTTTACTACCCTATTTAACTGATTGTAACCATCAATTAGAAATAAAGTTCATTTATGACACTCAGATCACCCTCGGAGTGCTCCAGTTAGCCTCCCCGAATGTAGGAGAATACTAAGTTAGCCTCCTTGACTGAAGGTACGCATGGGTGTGCTCATGCTGATGTCATACAGTGCTCCCTGATGTCAATTAAGTCAATAAAAATTAGGATAGTGGTTTAACTAGGCCAAATTGACCAAAATGAGTGTGTATGGTGCTAAACATCTCCAACACATACCATTAGGAAAGAGAATTCCTGGATCCCATTTTCTTATATGCATTCTTCCAAACATTACGAGTACATAATATATATCATCAAAGTAGATAAATATACATCAAGGAGGTGCCTCATCAAAAAATCATGAAAGTGCTTATACCTCCCAGTGAGTAGACTACCATTTGCCAAGTGCATACATGCTTCAAGTGACCAATCAAATCTGCTCCAATAACATAGGTGAGCATCCCATGTCCTATAATGTTGCTCCCAAATAATTTGATACAAATGCTTGAGTGTCATGGAGTATGCTAAGGGCCTCTTGGATCTTAATTTCATTCATCTTTAAGGACCCTTCAAGAAAATGAGGCTCTTGCAAATGAACCTCCTCATATTCTTATTTCTTGCTTGTAGCAACTTCATGAAGCTCAAGTGGTGATGGGGAAGTTGATCTTGTTTCTTATTCAACTGCTACAAGGTATTTATTTTCATGCTTACTAGAAATTTTTCTTGCAGCAACATTTTGAAATCTGATCTCTATGTCACCAACATAGAATTGTGAGCACCCATCAGTAGGTACTCCTTCATTGCTCAAGTATCCATCAGTAGATGCTCTTTGTTTCATTTCCAAGGTAGAAGGTGTCTCGAAATGATCTTCAGTATTTTCAATAGAAACTTCTTCATAATCATGTGATGTCTCTTCATATTTTTCAAAGTCACTTGGGAGTGAATTTCTATCCTCTTCATGTACTACTTCTTCTAATTCACATATTTTAGAACTAGGTGGTTCATGGGTCTCCTCCTTTTCCTCCTTCAAGCAAACTGATGCATTTTTCCCCTTGGTTTTCTTAAAATCAATATATTTTTCCCAAATTTTGATAGCCAACAATTTGAATCCTTTCATAATATTCTTGGTCATGTCTTCAAATATATATTTCATGATTTTTATATGCTCCTTACCACTATCTGAGGTTCCCTTTTCATCCCTAGTCATAGTTTCCTCTTCAACAAAAGCACTTTTGGTTTCAATATATAATGGTGGTACCTGAATTATTCTACTCATAAATATAATACCACATAAGGTGCCAATATCATGCTCTGATACCACTATAATGTCCCCTTTTTGGAAATTTTATCAAAATGACCAATTTTTCCACTTTTTTCCCCCAATTTCAAGCTTAACTATTTTTGATGTCTAGACCTTCAAATTAGCCCAATTACTCCCAATTTTATCTGAAGGTACATAAATGATATTAGAAATTAAATATGATGTTCAGGGATGTTTTTTGACCCCCAAATTACTTCTGCAAACTTGTTCAATGTTCTGTTCAAAGTAGGATTCTTTACTAGCAAATTGGGGCTCCAATTCCCCCTGGGTAATTGCCGGAAATGGCTTCACAAATGATCCCAAAGTCACTCAAATTTATGAAAATAGGTTGGGGATGTGTAAGGTAAATTTTCAAAGTCTCATATGCATCATGGTTTATTTTATACAAGCTGTTATGACTCTTTCCAAAACAACTCCCAAGTCACAATTTCGACCCTTGGGGAAAATGCACCAAATCTTCTCCCAGTGCAATAAAAATGAGTAAAATGGGTTCCAATGCATAAGTAATGAACATGAGACTTGAAATAAACATCAATTAAATTCCATACATCATACATTTATCAGACATACATTCCTCCATTCGAAATAATAAGCATTACCATGGCATATATCAAAATAGAGTGGAAATGGTCATTGTTTTCTCATTAAAAGTCATTTTGACATACAACCCTTGGGAATTTCAACTTGAAGCTTTCTAAGAATGAATAAAATAGAGTATTTAACTAATTACAATCATAAATGGACAATGAAAGACTCTCCCAATTCGAAATCATCGACATTACAATGGTTCACAACAAGATGGTGGGGAAATGGTACTATTTCTCCATTGTTCAACGTTTTTATATGAATTATTTTGGGTATTTCAACCTGAAAGTCTACTGAAAGTGAAATAAAGAGAATATACATCATAACATAACATAATGGGAATTATAATCTTCCCCAAAGAGACCAATATCTCACCCAAAGCGCAATCCCTCCATTGGCATGAATATGGTGTGAAAACTGGAAATAATTGAGAGAGAGTGCTGCAATAAAAGAATCCACATGATTTCCTATATCTTACACCTGCAAATAAGACTCCATTTAATCTCCATGAAATACCTGAGTGCCTCTCCAAACACCAACTTGGATGGGAATCTTTCACCCTCGAAATTGTCTAAGGAAAGAAAACTAGTCATCCACTAGCTCTCACAATTCACAAATGATAAAAATATTCTTCTCATGGCTGATCCCTGTATTTTATAAAAATTATTGGTCTTATAAGTATCGAAATCCATCCATAAACCAAAGCCAATTCGAATTGGTGTGGCTACTCATGCTATGTCATTTGGCTTCTCTCTTCACCTTCCCTCTTCTCCCAAATTTGAGTAGGAGCCTCTTGGCCTTCTCCAACTCCCAAAATCGACCTCTAAGATTCTCTATTCAGGCCTGACATGTCATTGTGTCAGTATGTGAGCCTTCAGATCTGACTTGTGTCATAAATTTCATAGAATATCCATCATTGGTGTCATAGATGTCATAAATGTAAGGGAAATCTAGCCAAGTGTCCATGAAACTCCCATTTGGCTCTTCCTCTCCCATGTAAGTTACAATTCATCCCAAATTCGACCTATGAAATATATGGAAAATTATATTAACCTCATAATCCATCCCAAAACATTAGGCTTCCCATAGATTCGAAATTACAAGTGGAGGATGCCATTTAACATAGGAATTCTAGCTTGAGTAAGCCCCATAGTCTCCATGTGTCTCCATTCTCCATAGTCATTTCAATTTTCTCTTGTATTTATTTAATAAGATACATTATTAAATATTTAACCTCTTCTAATGTCAAAATATCATTTATTATCCCCCTTATTCCAAATCTCAAAGCTTCCACCCCCAACCTAGGAAACTAGTGATTTTTCTCCTTGGCAATTATTTGACTTTTAGCGTCCATTTGACAACTTTCATGAATATGGAAAATGCGATTTGGCCATTGTGACCCAATGCAAAATTTGGGACATTACAATTTATAAAAAATATATAAATTATTAAATTTTTAGGAATTAATTATATTTATTTAAAAGATTGATATTTTTAAAAAAAAGCTATTAGCAATGTAAATATAAGTTTAAATAAAAATGAACTTGTATTAATTTAACAATTAATAATAAAAAAATTCAATAATTAACAAAAAAAGCTCTAAAAAAATCATATTAATAAAAAACATAGGATTTAACAGATTTTACAATAACAACTCCAAAACAAAACTTTCGAATTTTATTTGAAAAGACAAAACTTCTAAGATCCGAAATGTTGGAAATAAAAAACCAGAACATAGGGTGTTCCTTATTGGAAAACATAGGATTTCCAAAGTCCGAAATGTCGAAAATCGAAGATAGGGGAATCAGAAATTAGAACATAAAGTGTTCCTTATTGGAAAACATAGGATTTTAAAAAAAAAAATATTTCCGGAATCGGAAATATCATTTAGTGCACTATTAATTCATTCTATTTACATTTTTCATGAACATATAGTCATCAATTCAAAGAAAATTTATAAAAAAATATAAATTATTAAATTTTGAGAAATTAATTGTATTTAGTTAAAATATTGATATTTAAAATAAATAAATAAAAGCGATTAGCAATGTAAATATAAGTTTAAATAAAAATGAACTTGTATTAATTTAACAATTAATTAAAAAAATCAATAATTAAAAGAAAAAGCTCCCAAAACAAAAACAAAAAACGAATCATATTAATAAAAAACATAGGATTTAACTAATTTTACAATAACAACTCCTAAACAAAACTTTCGTATTTTATTTACAAAACTTTCAAGATCCGAAATGCCGAAAATAGGAAATCGGGGAATAGGAAATGGGAATATAGGGTGTTCCTTATTGGAAAACATAGGATTTCTGGAATCCAAAATGTCGAAAATCGAAAATCAGGGAATCAAAAATCATTGAGTGAAGTGACTCTCCTTACCAAATCATAATCAATTGTTATTTCTCATTATTGACTTAACGTTTGAACTCATCACGCTAATGCAGTGGACGATCGATAAGGTCGCTAAGGACCTTCCGTTAAGGTTCTTATTATTTCATGCATGCGCATTACATTTTCCACAAGTTATTTTGTGCTTGTTTGAATACTTCGGCTGTCAAAATGTAAGAAAACCAACAGCTGGAAGATTAAACGTTGGACATAAGTTATTTTGTGCTTGTTTAAATCGGGTACCAATTTCAAATTTTAACCATGGGCGTGTTATATTTACTAAAATATAATTATTTCAAAAAATAATATTAAACCTATCTCATCTCAATTTTATTAAAATGCTAAATAACATTTGGCAGTCTCTATCGACTATGCGTCTGTGATTCAATATCAGTTCGATTTGGATGTTTAGAATGTGTTGGTCTTATGTTAACCAGCTAAAAAACTCATGCAAACTGTTGAAATATTTATTGATGCTAATGTCAATGATTCAGACCTTAATGGGAAGCAACTGGAACCTAACCCAGTAATTTCCAAATTGTAGCGACAACAGAGATTTTCCATAATTTATTTTGTGATTGTTTGAATACTTCGGTTGTCAAAATATAAGCCCTAGATTAGGAAGCAACTCGAACCTAACACTATAATTTCTAAATTGCAGTGACAATAGAGATTTGCCATAAGTTATTTTGTGCTTGTTTATTTTCTTTTTGTTGCAAATCGTACCAATTTAGAGGCCAAAATCTCCGCCAAATTTACAGGCAGACCGTTCAAGAAAACACAAAGCGAGTTTAAAATAAGGACGGATTTAAAATAAGAATGATTTTTTTAAAATCTACAAAACATTAAAGTTAAACAGATTAACTAACATTAATTAGTTATATGTTAACAGCTTGCTATTGAATTTATCAGTTAGCATGTTTAGTTAATGAACATATATTTTTCAGCTTACTGACTTTTGTTTCAATTGTGACCATAAGGTGAACTGTCATGCATATCCTGGCTTACTTAGCTTTCGAGCTAACGCAACGGTTTCCGCTTTTCTTACAGATGTACAGGTAAGAAGTTGTGGCACTGCAATTCGTAATTCTAGAGTATTTGTTATAAGTTCGTCGTAAGCAAAAAGTTTTGAAGAAAGAGACAAAACTTTCAACTTAAGTTAAGGTATATTCAACTAATTTCTTGCTAGCAGAAATACATATTGTTCTTACTGATATGTCAATTTCTCTAGTCTATTACAGTTGTAATTTATGTACAATAATTTTGTCAATTCCTTAAGAATCACAGTAGAGAAACAGAGTTATAAAATCTATAATAAGTATGTAAACATATACAAGCAAATCGAGTTAAGTGAAGACTGATAAAAGACTTCTTTTATTACTGCAGGGTTTTTGGCCTATTTAAATATTTTCTGCCATGTCTTCACCTGTTACTGAGGTTATCACCTGAAGTAAAACCATCGTCTTTCATGGTAATTTATTACTTCCTTAATCTTATGTACCTTGTACTACAATTATTACTTTAATATTGGTAAATAACTCATTCAAGAGATAAGTAGAAAGAAAATAACCCAGCTTCCTACTATCATACTTCCTTTATAAGTTTTTAAACTATGTTAGGCAATTTAAAGGAAAATAAATAGCTTATAACAATAGTGTCATTGACTAGTCTTATTACAATTATCAAGCCTTGAGCTTGGATTTAAATTAAAAGACTATCCGCTTCAGTACCATTTATACACTAATGAAGAGTTAATACTTCGATATAAAAGATGGTCTCAAGGTTAGGGACAATTTCATACTATGACCCTAAGATTTTATAGCTTACCTTATTCAAAACCAAGGTCTTTATGCTAAAACTCTTTTTACTTGGTAAGGGACTTAAAACATCTTGCTTCATGAGGAAAATTTTAAAATAACTTTAGTGCCTAGGGTTCACTTCATAAATTGTAAAATTTAATACTATAAACTACCCTCCAAATAAGCATAAACTATAAAAAACAAGGTTAATATTTTTATCGAAGACATCTCAAACATCGAGCTCATGATTCTATAATAACATTTCACCGTTTACTTATGATTTTCATGGTTTGACATAAGAGTGAAGAGTAATGAAACCATCATTTGCATGCAGCGTATGTTATGGTCCTCGCTCCATGACTTTGGAAAACCTTACTCAACGAATGATTTGAAAATAATTCCTCCTTCGCGACCTTGGTTGACTATACGATGAAACCCACTCTTGGTGAAATATTAAAACACTGTCGTGGCAACACTCCAGCCATGCATCGTGTGGATATAAGCGTTGTAAGTTAACCCTAAACTCTTATTTTCTCTGTGCCTCTCGGCGCTGGTTGCTCTACAACGGTGTTGAGCATTCCTGCGTGGTCTTTACTCCGTGTAGACTCCTCCTTGTTGTTCTTGGTCGCAGCTTGCTCCCTTCATTGTATGCTGGAGTGTAGTCCTTCGCTTCTCCATTACCGCTTCTTTATCAGTCTGAGCCAAACCCTTGCAAATGTTTTGCCTTCCTCCGGTTTTCATGTGTTGAATCCATAGTCTTAATCTCTGTACACAGTTGAGAGATAAAAATTCCTTTGCCTCCTTACAGGTATTACCTACCTGTTCTGTGAGCTGTGACACAGGAGACGATGCTCGTGCCTCTTCCACTATACAGGTAAAGATTTACATTACAGTTTATTGTTAAAATTTTTACAACTTAGACTTTCTTTGGATACGGAATTCTTATGCAGGGTTCGATCTTTGCATTTGCAGGCTTCTTCAATTTCAAGGCGCGGCCGAAGGTAGAAGACTGGGACAAGCAGGCTTCACTCATGGTAAGCCTGGTTATGCCATGGCCGGTCCCCTTATGGTTTTCAGTTGGAAAATTTTTAAGGGTTGACTTAAAAATTCTAAAACCCTTGCTGCTTCGTTTCCGCATTAAGACTGCTGGTTTTTAAAAATTATTAGGTGAAACCCTTCACATGATGTGAGGGTGTTTACGGCTTAGGCCGCAGTTGTAAATATCAGTTTGCTTTTATACTTTTAATTCTATAAAGAAAAACTTATGCTGTAAGCCTGTTTGCGAAGAGGTTAAGACCTCGGCTCTTTGCTTTGACTGTACTCTTATTGGTTCAGGGTTTTTCACCCAAGGGTTTATAATATAAATAATTTACTGTTTATTTTTCTGTATACTTTGATCTGTTTTACTATATACAGTTTTCAAATTTAACTTATGAATAGTAAGAAGATAGATACAGGCGTTGTGATGGCCTTACTCTGTAAATTTATAAAGCGGCCGTATGTAAATCATCGTCTTTAATTTATAATTATTATTTCACTACATATACAGGTGTTTATAGGGTTAAACCCTAATTACCGTTTAAGAGATTATTATTGTTTTTGTTTCTTAATTTATTACTGTGTAAGAAATAAATAAAAATAAAGGCTTAGAACAGCCTTATAGTATTATTTTATAATACGGCTGCAAGTAATTTGTTATCTTATATTTATAATTATTTACTATTTGCAAAGCTGGATAATGTAGGGTTAAACTCTAACTTTTACAGTTTGAGCACAATACCATTTCTTATTTTGATACTAAAATATAATAATACTATTTCTATCGTATCTGAAGGTAAATAAAGATTATTACCTATTGCTTAAGCTCGTTTTACGAGCAGTTCTGTTATTTACCTTTATTTTAATTATGTAACTGAATTGCTTATTTTAAGTAAGAATTCTTTTATAAAGTTATTGTCAGATTAAAACCCTGAGTTATAATATAGTTTGTTTATTATGATAATCTTTGTTAAGTAATATAAATATATATAGTTCATACCCTTAACCATATATGTTCTTATATTTGATGTTTAATTATTTAACTAAATAATCTTGGAGAAGACTAGTGACCTGATTGTTAACTCCAATTTGTAATATAAATAATATTTGTAACTTCTTAGGTTGATATTAGATACATAATATTATTATTAGTAATTACTACTACCAAACAATAATCTTATTTTTAAGTGGAGTAATAGATCTCCATCTATGTAACCTTGTTTATTTTTATAACATGTTTGAATAATATTTATTATTTGATTCCTTTATAGTTTAAACTATTCTATCTATGTTCTGCTGAAATTAATTTATTTTCCTTAGTTATAAAGTTCTTATGTATCTACTGTAAGTACAAACATTAACTTATTTCTATTCAAAATAACAGAATGAGAACTCTGTGACCTGTTCGAACCTAGTTTAAAATAAAAGAAATTAATTAATAAAGAAAGAAAAACAAATTAACCATTTATAACCACCAGTCTAGAATAGCTGACAGAATATTTACATTACATAACTGGTTCTTGTTTGAGTTTATTTTTAGTAATGAAGTTATTCGAAAACATGAAATGGAACTATAAAGTAAATAGTAAGAAATTCTAGTCTAACTTTTAATATCTATTCTTACTGAAGAATCTAATGGAAACAACAATACAGTACTAGGAATAGTTTTTAAGACTGTAGGAAAATAACTTATGAATTTATGAAAACATTTATAGTAACTGCAAATAAACTAGGAAACTCGGTTCAGAAGAGTACTACTTATCAAGACCGAGATACTGTGCTGGAGTACGATCTGGTGATCCCAGATATGGAAAAACACAGTAACTAATCACAGATTTAACTACTGATATTCTGAGATACTAACTTTTACTGAAACTACTAACTCTTCTAACATATAAAAGAAACATAACATACATCCATTCATATTCAGTAAACTGAAAGAAAACAATTGACAGAACCTGTTTTAGGCTGTGGACAACAACAACAATGGGAGGCCGTTCCTCCCTACCAATTCCTGGAGAGCGCTCAGACAGCGACTTCTCAGGACCCCCGAGCTTGCTCTGGTCTCCCTGGCTGGAACTAGGTGTAGCAATGTCAGATACCATCCCTCAAACTCAGTATGAATACAAAACTTATCAGCAAGTCCTCCCAGCTAAAAGCTGTAAATAAAATCAAGTTACTGCAGCAATCCACTCAAAACACTTCCTCACTGTTTTTCCCTCTTTCCTCAATGAAATTCCTAAATAACATTCACCTGAATGAATTCTCGCTGGAATA
>LPNX010001103.1:0-10488 GCA_001517045.1 Pseudotsuga menziesii | reverse complement strand
TACTAAGAGTTGGTTTTTTGCAATAAAAGCTGCTTGCTACATTATAGGAACTACTAACCAAAAGGGCATCTAATTACACCTATTACTAGAAATAGAAATCGTCTGGCCTGAGTCGAGGTATCATAGAAAGTTCTTGACCATTGATAAAATTCCATCTGGTAACAAATCAGCCATATCCCCATGCCATCGTATAACCACGTCCTGCATTTCTGGAAAAAAGGCAACGATGAGACTTCCTGCATTAAATTCAATCAATGCATCATATTAAAATGAGTTTAACACAACTAACTGAAATATTTAAAAATTATAAATGCATGCCTGTTAAATCTCCGATTTTACAGGCATGCAAAATCGAAGTAAGCATTACCTGTTATGCTGTGACATAAGAGAAAAGAAAAACTATTAAGCCTCATTATGAAGAGCGAATACTCTTCTAGCTTCGGCCAGTTTAGCCTTCAGCCTGATAATTTTAACATTTTGTTTTTCAATTCGCTCCAGTAGCAGCTGATTTGTGTTTAGTATTGATTTCATGGATTTCTTGTGTTGATTTTTCTTCATGTTCGCCTTCTTCCATCTATCAATCCATTCTAGCAATTCTTTCCTGAAAGTTTTGTTTTCTTCCTCCAATAAGGCTGTGTTGGACAGACGATGTTTAAGCTTCCCTTTAAATTCTGTGATTTTATCTTGATATACATTACCTAACACCTGTTGCAGAGTTTCGTCCTCTTTAGTTACACGAGGGGAACGAGGACTGTCATAATGCTGATTGTGCAATGGTTGAAGATCAACAGTGTTAATGTTTAATTCTGGTTGATTGCCCTCAACCTCACCTGATTGCACATCACTTCCCTGCGCAGTAGCAGAATTCCCTACATCCATTGTGTTAGGGACAGGCATCGGAATATCATCCTCAATATTCACGACTGTCGGTTTAGTAGCTCTAGATTTGGAAGTCTGTTGATCGGACCTATATCCTGGAGTTGAATGAAGATTATGCATGCTTCTAGTAACTCTACGTGAAAACGATAAGTTTTCATAGTTCAACCCTTCCTTGTCACAACAAACCTGAGCCAAATGGTTCATCTTATGCATAGACTCTTTATCACATTCAGTAGGTTTATCAATTTCATCTTCGGCTAATCCTTCTTTTAGTTTTACAGGGTTGTCATCATTTTTATCAGGTTTGGGTTTATCCAACATTTCCCTAGAATCGCAAGGAACTGAAACCCTATCAGCATTTTCATTAATCTCATTATCTATGGGCATATTTACGACCTCTGGCTCCTTAACCTCTGAGCTATTAACCTCAGGATTTATGGCCTTTCGTCTTCTACGAATTCGTGGAGATGGATTAGGCCAGTACTGTGTTGGCCCCAATTTACAGTCAACTAGAAATTTATCCCATGACACGCCTTTAGCAGATAATTGGAATTGCAGTAGAATTTTAATCAACCCATGATGACACAGACTACTATCAGGGTTATTAAAATTCCTAACAGATTGCGACATTTTCTTAAGACTTTGCCAAAGATAGAAGGGCAAATTAAGTTTACAACCCTTAACTGCTAACAGCAACCGTAAATGATACAAGTGCAAATGGGAATAGCGTCCACAGCATGTCACATACCTTACTAAAATTTCATAGTAAACTCTCCATTCGGGCTTTAGGAATTTTACAGGCACGCCTATCCTCGGCTTCGTTTTGTCTGGTAATGGCAATAACAGAGCCAGACACTTCTTCTTGTTGACCATCGTGCCCTTAAACCAACATTCCCCAACCTGTGGAAGTTTCGTGGCTTCAGCAATTTTATCTTCGTTGATGACAAATTCGAAACCCCCAATTCGCACCCTGTCATCTTCAAAACTCATAGCGAACATTTTAGTGATTTCCACATGGTGACCATCAAAGCTTCGAAAGAAATGTGCCCATCCCATTTTCTCAAATCTCTTGGCAGCTTCCTGGTTAGCTTCAATCAGTTCACACCCTGAAATCTCAAAGCGATTCAGAGGAGACATGGTTTCTCCAGCTCTTTCTGGGCTTCGTCGTGAAATGAATGGGGAAGTGAAAACAGAGGGAATAGGTATCCATACGCACGACATGATAGATAATATTCACATGCTTCAAATCTGACCGGAAATCTAATCTCTGAACCTGCCATCTTAGCGGAATTCAAGCAGTGATAAATATTACACTACACCATGACTTATGCTAGTTTACCTACGTTTAACCATGTCTGTTAGTGATCACCACTTAACTTGGCGAACCAGCGATACGAAGCCTGATAGAATCATCATTACAACCATTGATGATTGACAGAGGTTCATAATTAAATGTACAACGGCGTAATTTGAAATGACTGTTAGCATTTAACACTGTCAACACGATATTACCACATGCATACAAATGTCGACTTTATCAAGGGGTGAAGGCCAAGTTTTATACCAGTTCATCGATCCAAATGGTTGATCACTTATCAATTTGACACTTGGTTTATTGCATGGCCAGCTAATCCACACAATCATCCCTATTTTATCATGTTACGTAGTGGTATGAAGAGTAATAAATCGCACTCTCTAATGTTAACGATGTATTGATAAAATAGCTAGATTAATATACTATATATGTACAAGACTAAGTTTAAAACCTATTTACACATCATATCGACACACATATATACCATCATATAGGATATTTATCCTAAGTAAAAATTTTCCTATACAAACATCATCTAACCATTAACTATGATATTTACAATGTTCATAATAGGGTATTATATATAATGTTAACTTTCGAAATTATCTTAGTCTTAGGACCAACAATACCCTATGTGTTTTATGAAATTTTTCTTGGCACAAATCCTTAAGTCACATAAATTCACTATGATGATTTCAATAACATAATGAAAATGTACGAAACTTATCTGGGAGTTAAAAGCCAAGTTTTATAATTGAATTTCTTTCAGATCTAAGATCATTAAATCACTTTTCTTTGATTAAGAGTACCTTCAGAATCAAAGATTCTGAAGGTGCTCTTTCATAATTTTTTATTTGATAAATCAGATAAAGAGCTGGTCTCTCTTTATTTTGTCAAGAAATGAAGAGGTTGTTGCTGGCTGCCAACAAATGGCGACGACCTGGGTGAACCAGTTATCTCTGCTTAAAGAAGATGATCAAAGCGAAATCTTAGAAATCTGTTAAAAATAATCAAAATCCTTTATTCATGTCAAACCTTTATTTATTCAAATTCATAAGTATAACTCGGAAAGATTTCATCTTTTGAAATAAATATTTGATTAGAGATAGGCTTACAAATATCTTCATCGAAACAAGTACTTCTTAGTAAAGATGATCTTACCATCAGCATAGAATATTGCTCTTTTGAAAACTTTCTAGAACCTGTTCCATAGCATGATAATTTTTCTTTATAAAACAGTAATTCCGTCTGAAGACTACTATCTGGGTTTGGTATCCCATTGTGATAGTATCATTCACGAGAGTTGTCTGAAATAAGCAGTCCGACTCGTGATGAGATCTCCTGTCTTTTAATTTCTTTGAAATCAAAAAGCCATCACCCTGGTGATCAGAAATGAAGTTATTCCAGGCAACACTGATGATCATGATTAGGCCGGCTCATTACTGAGACCTCCTATTCTTCAAACAAAAGTTATGTTTTTTATTGCAATTTTCATTATTTTTCTTTTTTCTTTTTCTTGTTACAAAATGAGAGATCATTACCCAGCGTGGTGACCAAATGGTAATGTCAGTCATTAATATCACCAGAAAATGAATCAGCTGGCTCGTGATGAGACCCCTTATCTTTTGGTTTCAAAACCAAAAGCCATTACTAGTTTCCTAATAATGTCATACCAGTGATATTTGTGATTCTGATCGGACCAGCTCATTGCTGAGACTTTCCGTCTCTCACTTTAGCTTGTTATTAACTGGAACAGATGCTAGACAATTCTCAAATGATAAAAGTTTTCTAAGACTGATGATAGAGATCTATAAAGATTTTTCAAAAGTACAAGTTTCGAAAAAGATATACAATAAACTATCCTTTTTTAAGAAAATAACCAGATGAAGAGAAATCCGAGAAACACTTATAAATAGAAATAACGAAGGTCTTTACAAATTTGAGAGATTTTGATCAATCTAAACAAATTTTTAAGATTTCAGTCTAAAATCAAGATTTCGAAGATTGATGAGTAAACTGATCTTATTTATTTACATTAATTACAATTATTAATTACATATTTCTGTCTAAAGACTGGTTATATACATAAATTTTAACAATCTGGAATTTTTGACTTTGGCAGAAATTTAATTCATATACAGTTTGCTAGTTTATATACAGGAATACAAATTATTTACAAACAGCGGGTAAGAATATACATTTTTAGACAGCAAACTATCAACAGAAATATTTTTTAAGAATCAGTCCATTCACAGGGAATGTCTCGAACTGTCCTTGAAGTGTTTGTAATTGAAAGGTACTTGGACCTATTTTTTCAGAAATAACAAATGGACCTAACCAAAGTTTCTGAAACTTAGTATGATCACCCTTATCTTCATGAGCTTTATCCCATTTTAGGACTAAGTCTCCTACTTGAAATTCTCGATTAGAACTGAAAGATTGTTCAAACCATGACTTTACAATTTGTTGGTGTTTGTTAAAGTGTTGTTTTGACTTCTCCCTATCTTCTTCTAATTTTAACAATGCATTAATTCTTTTTTCCATCGCTGGGAATTCTTCTTCTTGAACAGACTGAGCTAACTGTAATGAAGGTAAGAATAAATTTGGCGGAAGAATAGCTTCAGTTCCATACACTAAGAAAAATGGTGAGTTACCTATCGCAGCTTTTGGAGTTACTCTGTCTGTCCAAAGAGCTTTAACCAATTCAGTATGCCAATTTCGATGATGAACTGAAACAGTTCTTTTAAGGATTTTTAATAAGTTTTTATTTGTTGATTCGGCTAGACCATTCCCATGAGGATGGTAATTAGCGGAATATCTGATTCTTATTCCTTTTTCTAATGCAAACTGAGTCAATTCAACTGATGAAAAATATGATGCATTATTGAAAACCAAAGAGTCAGGAACACCAAATCTTGTTATGATAAAGAATTCCAAAAATAATATAACTTGATTAGTATTCACAATTTTTAACGGTGCAGCCTCAGCCCAACGAGTGAAATAATTAGTTGCAGTTATTATATACTTGTGTTGCATTGATGAGGGAGGGTTTATTGGACCTACTATATCAATACCCCACTACTGAAAGGGTCTTTCAGCTGAAACAGGTTGTAAAGGGAAAGCAGATTTTTTAACCCTTCCCGCGGCAAGTTGACACTCTTGACACTTTCTGACGAAAGTATAAGAATCTCGAAACAAGGTAGGCCAATAATAACCAGCCCTAAGAATTTTATGAGCTGTCGTCTCTCCACCGAAATGACCTCCTGCTGGTACGGAATGTAATTCTTTCAGAATTGTTTCTGTTTCATCTTTATCTAAACATCGAAGGTATACTCCGTCTAAATTTTTCCGAAAGAGGATATTATCTATTAATAAGTATGGAGCAGACTTCAATCTGAGGGCTCTTTTCTTTTTTGGGTCTAAGTAATCAGGGGCAGTCCCTGTTTCCAGAAGTACTCGTATGTCTGTATACCAGGAATCTTGAGGTGGTGGATAAAAATAAATTTCTCTCGTAAGTAAATCTTCATCAATGATAATTTCAGTTTTTTCATCAGGCAATTGAGCAGCTTCAGCAACTAATTTACAAAACCCTTGTCCTTTAATTATCATTGATGGTTTGATTTCTAGGTCATATTCTTGAAGAGCTGTCATCCATGGTGCCCTTTTTTCTCCTAAATCTTTTTGTACCAACAAATTTCTAACTGAAGAATAAGGGACAATTACTTTCGTTTTGGATTTCAACAAGTAAGGACGAAAATGTTTAACAGCTTTAAAGACGGCAAAAGCTTGTTTATTCACTTCATGATAGTTGAGTTCGGCACCTTTGAAATTTGAACTCATGAATGAAATTGGAACTTCATTATTTTGTTGATTCAATTGAGTTAAAACTGCTGCATATGCAACATCAGAAGCAAAGGTGTATAATATAAAATCCTTATTAAAATCTGGACTTAGAAGACTTGGAGCTTCTGAAATAGCTTCCAAAATTTTCTGAAAGGATTCTTTTTCAGTTTGTCCCCAATTAAATACAGCATCTTTTTTAATCATTTTCTGCAAAGGACGTATGATCTCTGAAAAACTAGGAATGAATCTCCTAACAAAGTTAATTTTCCCTAAGAACGACTGCATTCCTTTCTTGCTGGAAGGAAAAGTAATCTTTGAAATAGCTTGTGTTCTTTCAGGATCAATCATGATTCCGTGTTTCGAGACTACACATCCTAACAAGATACCTTCTGAAACAGCAAATATTGTTTTCTTAAGATTTAAAGATATTCCAAATTTTCTACATCGTTCAAACAATTTTCTCAAATGGTTAAGATGATCAGGACGATGTTTAGAGTAGACAGTAACGTCATCCAAATAGACAACGACTGAATGACTGGTTAAGCCTCTAAAAGCAATATCCATTGCTCGTTGAAATGTTGCTCCCGCGTTGATTAACCCAAAGGGCATCTTACGGTATGCGTACGTTCCCCATGGAGTTCTAAAAGCTGTTTTCAGTTGATCGTCTGGGGAGACTAGTATTTGGTTGTATCCTGAGAAACCATCAAGGAGAGACAGTATCTCAGACCCAGACACTTTCTGAAGGATTTGTTCCATGGGAGGAACAGGGTAATTATCTTTTTCAGAAGCTTTATTTAAATTTCTAAAATCCACACATAATCTAATATCCCCATTTTTCTTCCTAACTGGAACTAAGTTTGCTACCCATTGAGTATGTCTGATAGGAAAAATGATCTTAGCAGCTAACAATTTATTCAGTTCTTTTTTAATTGTTGGTTCTAATGATGGGTGATATGTTCTTCACTTCTGCTGAAAAGGCTTTGATTCTTGTTTAATTGGGATTATATGTTGCATGACATGAGTATTGAATGTTTTAAGGTCCTCATATGTCCATGCAAATATATCTTTAAACTCCTTAAATAGTTTTATGAAAGATGTTTTTTCTACAGGATTACAATCTACTCCTAGATTTATGGTTTGAGGATTTGATTCTGTTTCTAAATTGATAGTTTCATATTTCATCCGAGAACTGTTTGTTTTACAATTAGGAACAGACTTAAACTTATCCTGCAGATCAAAAAACTTCTCTAATCTTAATACTGAATTAGGAACTGGTTTTACCTGTTCGAAATCTTTTTCTACTGAACAGAAATCGTTTATTACCGAAAAATCCCGCAGATTATCATCATGAGTGACTTCATCTATTGCTGAATCTTTAAAAATATCCTCGTTTGTTAGAAAATGTAATACCTGTGTATCATTGTCAAACACACGCCAGTTAAAAATATTATCTGGAATGGAAGGCCTAAAAATCAATCCAACAGAAAAGAAATCTGGTGTAAGATTTTCTGAAGGAATTAAATTAGATGCTACATTTGCCAATAAATCTGCTTCTTGATTTTGATTTCTAGGAACAGAATTTATGTTGAATGCATAAAAATGTGTAATCAGATGCCATACCTCTTTCTGATAGCTCTGTAAATGTTCAGATAGACAATGAATAGAATTACGAACTTGTCTAACTATGATCTCGGAATCGCCATAAACAATTATCTCTTTGATGCCCAAATCCATTGCCTTTTTCAAACCTTGTATTAAAGCTTTATATTCAACTGTGTTATTTGTACAACTAAATTCCATTCTACAAGCCATACAGGTTTTATTACCTTGAGGATCTATTAATAAACAGCCAGCTCCTGCTCCTTCTTTAGATTTTGCGCCATCAAAGTATAAAGTCCAAATAGAACTATGTGCAATTACCTTACTTTCTATGATATTTACAATATTTACATTATTTACATCACTGATGGTTTCCTTGAGTGAAAGATTAGGAGAAACAGACGTTATATTACAAATTTCAGATTGTTGATTATTTTCAAAGAGAGTGGAATTTTCAGCTTTGAAATTTCCAAATCCTAATTCATACATGTAATTTCCCATAATAGAATCAGAAAATAACACAGGTTCACTAGGATCATGCAGTTCTGTAACAGTATGTTTCATATACCGTTCTCGATGTATTTTTATCTGATTTGATTTTCCATTCTTTGGTAACCACAAGGTTGACCAATCAGTGGCAAAGAAACCGTTAAGCTGTTGAGACCAATCTCTACTTAAGAACAATCCATATGCATCTGGAATATCAGCAACAACAATGTCTATGATTTGATAAACTGAAGGATTACAAGCGATTCTAACTAAGACATCCTTCATTTCTCCAACAACCTTTACGTTTGTTCTATCTAATTGCGTTATTTGTGAATTAGATGGAACAAATTTTCCATTTAATTTCTTACATACAGATAAAGGCATAACATTCGATGATGCTCCTGAATCTACCATACAGTTGTGAACATTCCTATTGAAAATTTCAAAGGTAAGTAAAAATGGAGGTGTTGTTGACTTAGAATTTTTACCTATCAATGAAGCTTTGTCAGCTACTGCTTTTCCTTTTTCAGTTATTGTTGGATCATTATTAGAACTGTTTGCAGCAGCATTTTGTTTTGCATTAGGAACAATTGAACTCACTGCAGGATTTATAATATGACTATTAGGCATTGGGTAGATTTGAAGAAGATCATACATACTAATGTTTGCACGTGTCTTCTTTAAATCTTCTATTATGTCATATTGTAGATCCAACTTTGGAGCGTGTTGAACAGTTTGCGTACCCTTAGTGGGCAGAGCTTGTTTGCCAGATTGAGTTTGCTTGTTTGGTTGTGAATTATCAGTATTTGAACTTGAAGCGCCTGGAGTATTTGTAGTTGCTTTACTACGAGTATTATACGCATGTTGTCCTGAAGGTGGATCTCTATTTTCATGTTCTTTTACAACACTATCCCAAAACTGACCATTAACTTGTTGAGGTTCTTCTGACTCTTCATCATTTTCTGATTCCTTTTCTTCTTCATTTTCATTCATCTCTTGATTAGGAGTATCAGACAAAGATAGAACAGCCCGAATTGTGTTAAAGATTTCTTCATTAGCAGCTACATCCGGAGGTGTATTTTTATTATTCGTATTTGGGTTTTGTCTAAATTGATTTCTGAAGTAACCCCTAGAAGGGGAAGCTTCAGAGTTAGTCTTTTTTAACCCTATAACTTCATTGGTTAATGTTCGAATAGCGTTCTGTAACTATTCTACATCGAATGCTTTATCTTTATCTGAACTAGACTTTTCTGTTTTCCTTCGAGGAAACAAATCAGACTTGCCACTTTTATTTGGTTCATAAGACATGAAATCTTTTTCTACTTTAATTGCTTCCTCAAATGTTTCTATCAGCGTTGTTTTTCCAGCTCTTTTCACAAACATTCCAGAATTCCTAGGTAAGGCTGATGTATAATTTTCAATAATTATATCTTCCGGAGGTTGAGAAGCAACTGGAATTTTATTTTTTAAAGTTAGAAACCTTTGATTGAAATCTTTGATTCTTTCTTTAGGCTCCATTTTAATTCTAGATAACTCTAGGGATAAAAGAGCAGGCATTTTATCTTCCCCGAATTTATCTAGAAAAGCTTTATTAAAATCCTCCCAATTTGTAATAGATCCTTGTACTAATGAAAAGTACCAGGTAGAAGCTCTTCCTTCAAAGGTGAGAGGAAACAATCGACAAACAACATCTTCATGCTGAACATTCAAAGTTTGAACAGCCAACATGAATTTATCAATATGTACTTCTGCAGGTTCTTTGTCATCTAGGTTAAACTTTGGAAGAATTTTATCTGAATGTTTTGGCAATGGGTGCTGTACCCCAGGGACTGATACAGCAGCTGCCCTCAACCAAGGGAGCTGCGGATTAGGTGGAGGGGGTGGAGGATTACCTCCTCCTCCTACATTTCCTGCCATTGGACTTTCTTGAGAGCTGGAAGAACTTCCTGAATTGGAAGGTCTTGGACTATCAGGTGGAGACTCAGGAGGAGAGGGTGGTTGATTAGAACCACTTCCTACAATTAGTCTCCTAGCAGTAGTGGTTTGTGTAATCTGTCTTTGATGTCTTTCAACCTGATGATGAGGAGTACTACCAGTTATTTCCAAATCTTCTGTAACTATGGTCAATTGTGGATTATGTCGCTGTTGTCTAGGAAGACCATAATCTATTGGAGATATACCTAACTGGTTAGCGTAAGCCCTAGTAAGGATATGTCTGGATTCTTCTAGAGTTTGAGCACTTTGTGCGGGAGTAAAGGGAGAATTAATAGGATCACGTTCAAGGATATTCCTAACAGCTTCTATAAAAGGTGATCTACTGACTTCTGGAGATTGTTGGCTGGTTGGAAATGTTTCATTAGTTT